>APFE031539718.1:160145-191052 GCA_000404065.3 Pinus taeda
CTGCAAAGAAGTTGCATTGCTACCTATTGCAATAATCAGACTATCCCACGAGTTTGGTAGAGAACACAACAAACTGATGCACTTATCTTCATCTGAAATTTTAATATCAACAGATAATAACTGACTTACCATAGTATTAAACGCATTCAGATGCTCTGTCACCGAGTCTCCATCTTTCATCCTCAGGTTATACAGCTTTTCCCGCAGGAACAGTTTATTCACCAGAGACTTAGATTGGTACAAAGTCCCTAACTTGTCCCATAAAGCCTTCACCATAGCTTCCCCTGATACATTCAACAATACTGAATCTGAGACACACAATCGTATTGTGCTCTTTGCCTTCCAATCCAACTTCTTCCATTCTTCATGGACACTCCCATTGGTTTAATACCCGGATCTACCGCAATCCACTGATCTTTATCCACCAACAGATCCTCCATCTTGAGTTTCCACAACTCAAAACTCTGACCATTAAATTTCTCGATCTTTATCTTTTCATTGCTCGCCATCTTCTTTTACCACTAGAATCGATCTCACAGATCTCTCACTGAACAGGGTCTACCACAGGCTCGAGCGAAACCCCTCAGCAACAAAGGCGTCCCCTTGAAGCCAAAACAACTCTGATACCAAATGTAGGTTTAACCCCGTACAAAAGTTACCTGCATACGAATTCTAAAACATAGAAAATAAACAATGTGAGAGCATAACACATAAAACACATATACACAGAGATTTCCCCTGGATTCCAAAACCGGGACTACTAGCTTGATTTTTCATTATGTTCCTTTCAATGTTACAATACATATTTATACATGCCGAAGCATCCAATACCATGGACCGAAAACCATCGCGTCCAAAACCATGGACCGAAAACCATAGGTAGGTTCATCCAACCCAATATAGGGTCCCAAAAAAAAAAATTCTTGGGGCGCTGCCCCAAACCCCATTGAGGGGGACTACCTGCCCCCCTCAAACCCCCCGTACAGGGGGGGCTGCCGCCCCCCGCTCTGCAATCGGCACAACAAAGGGGAGCCTTCACCCCCCCGGTTCACTATGTAGGTTAGTCGTGGAAAGAATATAACACAACCCAACAAGGCTGAACGTGACCTTTGAGAACTGCCTCCTTGTGTCGCACCACGTCCACCTGCTCCTTTAGTGCTTTGGCTTGCTGCATCCTCGCAAGCCTCTGGGCGAGGACTACTAGTGAGCACTAGTATTGTAGCAATAATGTTGCAACTCCTGGGCAGCCTACTTTACTCTTATCAACTAGTAGTTCATAACAAACTTGGAAGTGACAGTGCTATATGCACAATTACTAGTTCTTACTGCAGGTTATCACTTGATCAGACAGTGCAAGATCACTAGGAGCGCAAGCCAACTTCTATGGATTGCAGAAGAAGCTATATATGTGATGAAAGGAGAGAAAGACTACTCTACATATACTGCTCTAACTGCAGAAAGGAGAAAGACTGAAATGTAAAGCAAACCAAGTAAATCCTAATTAACCAACTAATCCTACTTTTGTAGAAATAACTATGAAAACCATGAAAAGAATGACATTATCTATTCAAAGAAGTAAACAAGATCTAACTAAGCTATTTCTAGAAATAAATGAGCAAAAAAACATCTTTTTGGAATTTTTTTGTTTTTTTATGTGAATTTGACATGCATATAATTTATTGTGTGTGAATGTGGCAGTGAATAGGTGGTGTTGAAGGGTGGTTTTGGGACTTGAGAGGATGTAGGATGGTGTGGTTGGGTCCTAGGAGGTCTCAGGTAGCCTTTTGTAGGCTTTTCCCACACTCAGCCTTCAAAAGAAATCCTACAGGAAAATCTACAAGAGGACACAGGAAATCTTCAGGAGGAAAAACAACGTTCTACAGGAGGCCTACAAGAGGAGGCTGAGAGTAGCTTTGGCTATTTTTAGGGTGTAAGAGTGGGTGGAAAAGGTGTATGAGGGTTGGAATTAGGTGTTAGGGTACCTAGGGTCTACTAAGAATCATCAGGAGAGAGAAATATGATTGGATTTGATCAAGGAGAGAGGAAGAAATTCTATGGCAAATGCAGGAAACTAAGGCAAAATTGAGGGGAGACTAGGCCGACCTGCAGGGCATGGATCAATTGGAGGATGGAATGGATGCTAGACTAGCCTACTTCTAGAGGAGGTATGATGCATAAGCAACTGATAATCAGCCAATAAGATCAAGCAAGCAATGAAAGAAGTGCGTCTAGAAGAGCATAAGGTTCCAGTTGGTCTTGTGCTTATTCACCATCCATTAAAGAATTGTTTTGAGAATCTTGTTGACTACTTCAACCTATCCATTACCTTGGGGTAATAAGATGATGAATATTGGTTCTGGAAGCCCAACAGTGAGGATAGTTCACGCCATACCTCATCTTCAAAATATTAGCCATGTTCAGAGACCAGTTGTTTCGGAACCCCGAATCGAGCAATAACATGGTTAGAAAGGAAAATAGTCACCATAACCGCCATGTTATTTAACATTGGCATGGCCTCAGCCCATTTGGTGAAATAGTTGACCACCACGATAATATACTTATGGTTATTAACAGATGATGGTCGAAACTCCATAAAGGCAATGGCCCATTTACAGAAAGGACCAGTAACGATGATAGGATGGAGGGGAGTCGGTGGGGCTCTTGCCTTTGGGTAAAAATTTTGGTAATTGGGGCAGTGTTTGACTGCCTCAATGCAATCACAAAAGAGAGAAGGCCAAAAATAACTAGCGCGCATGACTTTCTGGGTAGTGGCAATACTAGAGAGGTGACCACCACAAGCGCCACTGTGAAAGGCATTTAGCACTTGCTCTTCTTCAATATGGGTGAGACAACAACGAAGGATATAATCCACACTATGATGATAAAGGTCATCACCAATGAGGAGGTAGCAAGGGGCCTGGTATCATATTCTTCGTCAATCATCATGAGTAAGATGGGGCACGAACTTTTGGGTTCACAAATATGTGAGAATATCTTCATACCAAGGATCATCAAAAGTGATGACAAACAAGTGTTCATCTGAGAGCTCATCATTAACTGGCAGATCACGTGCACTAATGGGTAATTCATAAATGAGTTCGGTGAAGGCCAAACCTTTCTTACTCTTAGGTGTAGCAAACTCAAGATCGAATTCTTCGAGGATGATGATCCAACGTGCATACTTCCCATTAATGATTTGTCGACTCAATAGGAAGGTCATGGGGTTGGATTTTGTTACAACCGTGGTGATACGCATAAGGATATACCGATGGAGCTTCTGGATGGAGAACAATATAGTTAACACCAATTTCTATTTGTGAGAGTAGTTCACGGGGCGACCTACTAGGTTCTTACTGACATAGTAGATAACATGCTCATTCCAATCATTATCTTCTTAGATAAGGACCCCAACGACCAAATGGGCAGAAGTTGAGATGTACAAGATGAAATTCTTGGTGAAGTCGAGGGGACTGATCAAGGGTGTGGACGTAAGAGAATGTTTCAGGGCATCAAAAGAGTATTGAGCATGGTGATCCCAAACTAGTGGAATGCTTGAGTAAAGGAGTCTAAGAAAACCATGCGTTGTGGTCACATAGTCAAGTACCAATTTGTGAAGGAAATTGACTTTGCCTCGAAGGCTTTGTAACAAGCGCAAGGTACTGGGAGGTGGCAACTCTAGAATGGCTTGAAATTTTAAGGGGTCAAGTAATATCATCTTTTGAGACAATGAATCCTAACAAACGATCAACAGGAACACATAAAACACATTTCAATGGATTAATATGAATGTTATACTTGCAACATCGGAGAAAAATGTAAATGGTGCAAAAATCATGAATGTGTTGCTCCTGAGACCTAGAATGAATGGTTAGATCATCAAGGTAAGAAAGGACAAGGTGTGCCAAGTCACGAAAACGATATGGCATGCCCCGTTGAAATGTATCTCCAACATTTTTTAAGCCAAGTGGAATGACCCAATACAAAAATGTTCCCCACGGACTAATGAACGTTGTCTTTAACTAATCGGCACGATGGAAACTAATCTAGTTGTACCCGAAGAATCCATCCATAAAGGATAGAAACTTATGCCCTGCACACTCATCAATGATCTAGTCAATAAAGGGTGTGGGAAAGTTTTCTTTGGGACAAGCTTTGTTCAAGTCATGAAAATATGTGCAGACACAAATGGTGCCTTGCTTCTTGAGAATAGGAACCGGGTTGGATACCCATGTTGTATATTCAATGGGATAGATGAAATCAGCCTACCTGATCTTATCGATCTCTAATTTTATGGCCTCATGATGAGAAGGGTGGATGGGTCTAAAATTCTGATGGGCAGGGGTGACATCAAGCCATGTGTCGATATGGTGTTCAATAATGGCGGGATCAATTCTGGGAATTCCAAAGTAAGACCAGGTGAAAACATCATGGAATTATTTGAAGAGCTTCATGTAAGCTTCAATTTATTCCATGGTGCACTATGCCCCCAAGGTAATTTTTTCTTCGACCCCTGGTTTATCTAAAATGTTGATTTTGATAGTAGGAGATATATTTTCCATATTCCCTTCTTTCAAGACATCTGGGACAGGTATGGGATTTCGAAACCAATCAACTTCCATGGATGAATACTTTTGATTTCATAGAATAATGGTAATGAGACTATTATGGCAGGAAGTATGCATAATGGTGCATATCATCCCAAGGGTAATCATGGGTAGACATAGCTTCCATTGTGTCCTCATCAGAATGGAATATGGGTGGATGGGAGGAAGATTGACTACATGATACGAAAGTGTTACCTAGTGCATGAACCAATGAAATAAGGTTCACATACACATCATCTTGAATGGTAGACAACGAGCTGGTAGATGGAGGATCTACGGATGTTGAGACTTGGGATTCTATTAAAAGAGGCTCGATAGAAGCACGTGCAGAAACCTTAGAAAGGTTTTCCTGCGAGGAACTCATGGATGACGATAGGTAAAGGATATGGCCTATGGTGTCTGTCATCTTGGCATCTGTGGGAGGGATCATGATGGATGGACCAGAGTCCCCCTGTTTTGGTTGACTAGGGGTACTAGAATCCACGGGTAAAGGAGTAGGGGTTCCAGTACGAGTGGCCTCATATTCGTAAAGCAATTCAAGCAATCACGAACTTCATCGAGACGAGGGAAACAATGGGAATAGTGACCATGATGGTCACACATGGCACAAGGGTGATTTGTGCACAACATTCTGAGTTTCTTGGGTGGACCCAGCATGTTAACATGGACTTCAAGGATATTTGACTTAGGGCATGTTTCATGAACCAAAGGTTTGAGATGAGGAAGCTCAGGACAATTATTGGTGGCATGCCCAAGAACTTCAAACAAAGCACATGGAGGTGATGGATTTGGGGCCTTAGGGGCTAGAGGAGCTTGGGGATCATTTTCCTTTAGTTCTTTCCTCTTAGCTTTACCCCCCTATCTGGATGCTTTCACAATAAGAACGGGTTCCTATTGAGGTTGTGATGGAAGTGAAGTAGTGGCAGGGGTGGCAGGTATGGGTTGAACTGGGGTTTGTTGGCTTGTTGGGGCCTAACCAAGGTTCAGAGGTGATTTAGCCAAACAAATCCCGGTACTAGCGGCCCTTTCCATAACATTCCATACAGCACGGATTGAGGTCTCACCCAAGGTAGTATGGGATGGTGCTAGAACTAGGTTTCCACACCCTGGAGATGTTTGATGAGTTCAAGTGGTTCGTGATTCGACCCTGCGCCCACGTTGCTATGCACACTTACCCGTACCTCGCAGCCTAAGATGCTACCTTTGTGCAACCCTACTCGAGGCCGAACACTATTATTAACCAATTCATTGCTAGTATTCCACTGTTAGTTGATGAATTCAACCTACTTACATGCTTTAAGTTATATGTAGAAATATAAATCATTCATACAGGTGTGTGTAGCAAATAAACAATATATTTGCAATTTATATCAAACACGTAATAACCCAAGAATAGATGCACAGAATTAAGATTAAACTTCTCTTTATTATTTTATTCCTTGGTTACAAAATCGACTCCACCCTGGGCACTCAGCTGCAGGGGCCCGCACACTCAACTACGGACTACTAGGCCTCTATGCACTCAGTTGTAGAGCCTTCTCCTACTCTACGACCCAAGACACACTTAGACTCTTTATGTTTGCTTATACTTCATTGTCTATTACTTATTTAGTTATCCTTTACACTTAGAGCATTGCTCTATTTATACAATCCCATGGTTTTCATGCCATGGGTAGGTCGACATTACATTACAGGACTAGGGCAGACAACCTTGCGACTCTATCATACATTTTGCGCTCTGCGCCTACAATTCATGGAGCCTTTACAACAAGATTAAGTCAAAACTTGGGCTTTGAACCCCAAAAAATGCTTTTGGAGGATTCCATGCCCAACAAGCCCCCAACACAAACATCATGACTCACCCTCAAGTCACTCGGTCAGCACAGAGATCTTGGCTAAGAGTCCCTCCAATTGTTCTTGAACTATATTAAGGTCCGTAGCACACTGAGTTGCTGCTTGTTGTATCTGCTGCATCCGCTATTCTGAGACCTCTATGTCTATGGTACTTCTCTACATCAATGTGTGCATCCCTTGTATGCGCGTGAGCTTCCCTTTGATGTTTGTCATAATAGTGAAAGCCTCATCAATCCAAGGTTGAATGCAAGCTTTGAGAACTGCCTCCTTGTGTCGCACCATGTCCACCTTCTCCTTCAGTACTTTGGCTTGCTAAATCCTAACAAGCCTCTAGATGAGGACTACTGGTGAGCACCAGTATTGTAGCAATAATGCTGCAACTCTTGGGCAGCCTACTTTACTCTTATCAACTAGTAGTTCATAACAAACTTGGAAGCGACGGTGTTGTATGCACAAGTACTAGTTCTTACTGCAAGTTGTCACTTGGTTAGACAACGCAAGATCACTAGGAGATCAAGCCAACTTCTATGGATAGCAAAAGAAGCTATATATGTGATGAAAGGAGAGAAAGACTACTCTACATATACTACTCTAACTGCAGAAAGGAGAAAGACTGAAATGTAAAGCAAACCAAGTAAATCCTAATTAACCAACTAATCCTACTTTTGCATAAATAACTATGAAAACCGTGAAAAGAATTACATTATATATTCAAAGAAGTAAACAACATCTAACTAAGCTATTTCTAGAAATAAATGAGAAAAAAAACATCTTTTTGGATTTTTTTGTATTTTTATCTGAATTTGACATGCATATAATTTATTGTGTGTGAATGTGGCAGTGAATAGGTGTTGTTAAAGGGTAGTTTTGGGACTTGAGAGGATGTAGGATGGTGTGGTTTGGTCCTAGGAGGTCTCAGGTAGCCTTTTGGATGCTTTTACCACACTCGGCCTTCAAAAGAAATCCTATAAGAAAATCTACAAGAGGACACAGGAAATCTACAAGAGGAAAAACAACGTTCTACAGGAGGCCTACAAGAGGAGGCAGAGAGTAGTTTTGGCTATTTTGAGGGTGTGATAGTGGGTGAAAAAGGTGAATGAGGGTTGGAATTAGGTGTTAGGGCACCTAGGGTCTACCAAGAATCATCAAGAGAGAGAAAGATGATTGGATTTTCTCAAGAGAGGAAGAAATTCTATGGAAAATGCAGGAAACTAAGGCAGAATTGAGGGGAGACTTGGCTGACCTGTAGGGCATGGATCAGATGGAGGATGGAATGGATGCTAGACTAGCCTACTTCTAGAGGAGGTCTACTACATAAACA
Source organism: Pinus taeda (assembly GCA_000404065.3). Lineage (NCBI taxonomy): Eukaryota > Viridiplantae > Streptophyta > Pinopsida > Pinales > Pinaceae > Pinus > Pinus taeda. The sequence continues at coordinate 167,925 of APFE031539718.1, forward strand.
ATTGACAATCATCGAATAAGATCAAGCAAGCGATGAAAGAAGTGCATCTAGAAAAACAAAGTTTTGCATCAAAATAGTCTAAGCTATGATCTATGAAAGTAAATGCTGACGAATGCTACAAGGAAGGGAAGCATGAAAGGATACTATTGTAAATAAAGAAGTTATCATGATGAAAAAGTTCTGAAGCAAAGAAAACTAGACTATTAACCAATTAAAAAGTTGCAAACACTAGAAGTCCTATGAATGAGGAAAATCTGTGATTTTGGGGCAGCAAGAGGGTATTTGCCTCAAATCATGGTCCTAAAGGGAGGAAGAGAGGCCAAGGCACTATTTCTAGCCTTTTTAATCCTTTCTTTATCACTTCTTAACCTGCTATAGAAAGCACAAATGGAAGCAAACTACCGAATCATCAAAAGCAACCTATTCTTAACCATGAAAGAAATACATCTAATAACAACTTAATCTACAAACTGAAATAAAACATACAAATACAAGTAAAGAGGAGCTTGAATACTTGTATTGGGACCTAACCCAAAAGCTCCAGCCCTCTAAGGTAACTTAGTGCTAACTCATAAAGGATTCCATCTTTATTTCAAAAACAATAACAAGATTACATGAAACTATCACAGAAATAATAAGCTCGAAGTTGATCAAAGTTTACATAAGCAAAAATCCAACAAAAAACTGACCCTAGTGAGTCCCTAGGCCTCTCTACTTATAAAATTGAAGCTACCAACGTATTCCTAAAAATCAGGGAGGCTTGGCTCCCAAAACTCGAGATAGTCATCAGTCATCCTCCCCTTGCTCGACTGCCTTCTAGTGCATGACTTGGCTGCTTGTACTTCAAGCTGAATGAAGGGGAATTTGAAGTGAGGAGTAATAAATGAGGGAAATTCCCTCCTATAAGTCCTCTCCTTTGTCTAATTCAAGTTATTGCTACCATTTTTCCACTGGATCTCTGACTTTGACCCCAAAATTCATCAATAATCTGCATTAAACACATGTTAGACCACATGGAATCATAACTAACTCAACTCACTTTATAAGCATAAATATAATCATAAAATTATGTAATAAGCTAAGAGAATGGTTGATTTGACTACGTTAGGAGGTAAAATGAGCCCATATAATTACCCATTTATGAGGCTCATCATCACCCCCTACTAAAAGTGTTTCTCATCCTCTAAGCAACTTAGTCCATATCCTCATATTTTAAGGCCTTGGTGGCCTCCCTAGCATCCCAAGCTTCTGATGTGCTCTCCTCTTCCTTGTCATAGAATCCTACCTTTCTGTCTATCTCTTCCCACAGCTCCTGCTCTTCTTTTTCTCTTTTTCCTTCCAACATGCTTAACAGTAGTGGGGGACTTAGTTTGAGGCCAATCCAATTGACCTTCAGCCTCTACATGGAGTGCTTGCACATTGGCACTCTCCTTAATGCCTCTTTCATCCTCATGGGTGAATGATATTCCCTGATCTACAAATTGTGTGGTAAGGTGTTCCATCTCCTCATACATGCATGCACACAGTCATCCCCAAGTAGTCTTTCCATATCCTCAAAGTGTTGAATGGCTTGTGCCTGATCACTTATATATCTAGGGGAAATCTAAGGATTATTGGCAAGCAGGTTATATGTGCTAATGAGTGCCATGGGATTTGATGGCTCTGCTCTGATCATTAATGGCTCATTCTACTCTTTTATCATCAATCTTCTTACTTCTATTGCCCTTAACTCTTCATGGTTCATCCATGAGGCCATGGCCATTAATTGCAGGTCCCCTAGCTTGGAATTGGGGTCCCACACATTCATGTCTGTGAGGGCCATGTTATGTAGGTAGAATTCTGCCATCTTTGCCTTATCCTCTAATGTGCTTTGGTCACACAGGTCCATAAACTACCTGTAATCTTGGAAAGGCATTGTGCCTTTTTGTGCCAAAGTCTTTATCGGAAATTGCAACCATTGGTCCTTGAGATATAGGCCATAGGATTTTGTTGGTATTCTACATTGCAATGCCTCCATGGATAAGTTGGCCTCCATGCCAACTGGGTCTCTTTCTCTTGTAGCTTCCTCCTTAGCAATTCATTTTCTATTTCAAGTTGGCTTCTTGTAGTTGCTTCCATATGTTTGGTAACACTCAACTCTCTACCCATTTCTCTGAGTTTGTTCTCCATATGGCCAATATCCTCAACTCCTTTGGATTTAGCTATTCACATCCACCTATGTGTTCTTATTATCTCTTTCCCTAACTCAAAGAATAGTGCAATTGCAAATTTTTGTGGAATTATTCTTCCTCCCTCAATCATATTGTAGTAGGAGGCAAGACTGGGCTAGGGATGAGGTTCTTGTAGATCTATTTCTTCCTCCTTTACTTGTGGCTGTCCTACCATTTATTTCTCTAGCTTTTGGGTCTCCTATAGTTTTGACAGTGTCTCCTGTAGAACTATCTGAGCCTCCTGTGGCATTGTTTTTGGGTCTTGTAGTTCTACCTTTTATTTCCATGTAGGAGATCTAGGAGTCCCCGTCTCATATGTGATAGGTTCCTTGGAAGGGGATTCTTTTCCTTGGGTAGAGAGTGAATCTTCAATTGTAATTGGCACTTTTGAATATGGTTGAGGTTTCCCTATTTTGATGCATGTGCTCTTCCTAGCCTTGAAATACATGGAGGCCTACCTTTTCCTCTTTTGTTTTGGCTTGATGGGTGTACTGAGGGTAGTGGAAGTAGCTGCTACCTCTCTTTCTAGAGTCTCGCGTGATACTTCTCCTTGTTCTATCTTTTCTACCTCTTTCTCTCCTCCTCCTATCTCTTTTTCGGTCTCTGTTTCTTCCTGCTCTTTTTCTTTAGCTTGCTCCTCCTCTATCTTAGCTTCTTCCTCCTTCCTTTATTGTTCTACTAAGTTACTAGTTGCTTAACCTTCTCCCCCTTCCTGCTCTTCCTCCTCACTACCAGTAGGACTGATATCATAGGTTAGGGTTTTTATGTCATCCTCTACTGTCATGCTTCAGAACATTTCCCATGGTATAGGGAGTGTAAATGTTTGGAGGGCTTCTTCCACTAAAATTTTAATTAACCCATGGTGAGCTATCTATTCTAAATTTCCTACTTTTACTTTAGTGCTAGAGTCAATTGGGGACTGCGGGAGGAAGTAGGGGATGCTAAGCTTCTTAGGGGTTGGAGTGTCCATGCCATACCTTAATTCATGAAGGATTCTAAAGTGATAACCATAGACAATGTTGTACCTCCCCTCACAGGAAATATACTTGATTATTTAGTAGCTAACCTCATCTGAAGGATACGGTATGCTGGCCCTTCTAATGCCATTTTTATCCTCTATAGGGGTTTCATTATTTTGGAAGAAGTTTTCTTGGTAGCCTGGCCAATTGGTTTCTCATCCTTACTCCAAGGCAGCCCAAGAGGAAGGGTAGTGACTCTATTGATAAATTTAGGGGTTATCTCCATATAAAGACTTCTAAAGGTGACAGTGTCATGTGTTCTTGAGTGAGGGACCAAAGAGTGGGAAAATTCTTTGGCAATATCCTCATCAAAACCTCGAAATTTATCAAAAACATTCATCCAATTTGCCCTTGTGAAGATGTCCACTACTTGGGGATGTGCATGGAGCCTGGAGGAGTTGGTGGGGTTCTTCCTCATAAATCCTCCTTGTTTCTATGAAAATTAGTATTTCTAATAAATGCTAACCCTTTAGGCTTGGCAACTAACCTAGAAACAATAGTTAAAACAATTCACTATTTCTCCTATGAATGACAAATAAGAGAAAGATTATAAAGAGCCAACCTGTAACTTCCGCTTAATTCATCACTTGATCTCTCTCTCCTTTGGCCGATCTTGTTACTCCTCCCTGTACTCAACATGCTTGGAGAGTACCTGCACAATTACAGAAACATAGACACATCAAATCATAATGATCCATAATTCATAAACATCACAGAATCGAAAGTATGATAAACATATAATTGCATTGAAAGATTACACAATCATAGGGGAAAAGACTTGAAAAGCTTTATTAATAGGAAGGAGGATTACAACCCATAAGTCCAATCCAATGCCATCTTCCCAACTTCAAACCTTATTCACCTCATGAGCAGCAATAAATTTCGACATTACAACAATACTTTGCCTCAATACTAAAACCATCACCACTTCCTTATCACTTAGAAATATTCAACCTCCAGACATCTTGGATGAGGGATCCATTTATAGATGAGTGAAGGAGGTTGAGTCATCATGATGATGATTGATGCCTTTCTATTTTTAGGAATTGGTTCCATGAAAGAGGGGAATAGGTGGACATTTCCTATTTCCTTTAGTCATCCTTGGGTGAACTCAGAGGGGCAGGTGGCACATGAGAAGCTTCTAGAGGTTTCCATGAGTAACTGATTCCTCAAACTGTCCAGGAATTTTGTCTAAGCTCGACCGTCGCGCCCTAAAGAGTGTAGAAATTTTGAATAATATGACACTTATTCACAGAGATTATCCTGATTATACACTATTTCGGGAATGCATGCATAATACATAACCTCCTCTACGTTGATCATCAATTTTGCGGAATTAAGAAACAATCGCATGCACACATTAAAGCATCAATCACACATATCAACACAGTATATCACGGGGAAAGAATGCAGATGAAAACCCCCAACTATCTGTATATTATATTGATTGAGAACATGTAACAATACATAGTCAATACTCCTCACAAGTACTCAGTACTATCTCCACCTGTTACACACAAACTAGCTCAGATCTGAATCAATCACAAGTTCAAATCTCCTCCCCTGCTTGCCTGCCTCCACTACACAATCCTGCATGAGAATTGAATGATGAATCAGCTCCAAATTCGTATTCCCTTTGCCTATACCACGCAATCCTCATTGGAAATACTCAATCCATTGATTGTGCAAATCTCATGCACCACTGTAGTCACAATTGACAGCTGTCTTGCCCTTTCACTCACCTCTAACACTTGTCTCCACTGAACTGTCCATGCAATGAGTTAAATGATGTATTATTTAGTTTATTTATGAGTTAATAATTATTGAATTAATTAATAATCAATTCAAACCACTCATCATTAGTCAATTTGTCAGTTAGACTAGATACAACTAGTTCAACTAAGTCAAACTGAACACAACTCCATCAACTCCTCATTCAACTCCACCAAACTCAATCAATTGAGTTCTAGCTGAAGTCCTTCATGCAATAGCTCAACTAACCCATAAGAAAAGTGTATTTCCTTCTAGCAGTTGCATGTGCCACATCCGTAGCTCAAACTGAAGTGCTGCAAGAGGATAAGATAATGTTTATAGTCTGTTAACACCCAGGTTGTTCCCTATGACTCCCAAGGGAATACGGCCGGGGTAACCACTAACCAATCTTTGGACTACAGCTTCTAGCCCAGCTGTAATCAGAGAGGGATCTCTCTGTTAGGTTTGTCACTGTTTTAATGAAGTTTTAGGCTAGTTATGAAGTAAATGTTTGATTGTTTTTTATGTTTGGTTGGGAGGATGCTTCTGATAGTTTTTTGGAGCGCTATCTTCAGAAGGCACTAATCCATTGGGCAATGGGGTCTGTAACTGTTGCTTCCTTGAAATCTTGGCTTAGTGCAGCTGAAATTACAGGGCCTGTGTGTATTTCACAAAACAAACTGTAAATTGTGATGGTGAAATGATAGACAACTAGCAAAGAGCATCTAAGGATTCTTTACTAAGCTGACTAGTGTGAAGGAGGTCTATTATTTAGGAGCAATTACTTGAATTCCTGAAATAACATGTTCTTGTGATGATATAGTATTAAAGGTAGCACTGAAGAATTACTCTTTAAATACCATAACTAAGGAAAACATATGAAATGGCTAGGATTGAGTCCAGGGTAATCAAAGATTAAATCCTGGGACTATTCTTTTTCTTGGCCATTTAGATATTGAATCCATGGAAAGCATGAACGATACATGAAAGTATAACAAACATATATGTAACAGAGAGTAACAAGAAAACTTATTGAGCCATGGAATACACAGGAATCCTGCAACTTTGAGCCATACACCAGCAAGACATCAAGAGAGACAATGCTTGGAGAAATCCCATCATCCTTTGTATTAGTTGTCTGAATCTTTACAACATAAGAGTAACAGAAGAGATATCAAGAGATTTCTTACATCCGGAGTCCAACCCCTGCCAACAAATACGAGGGGGAATATATAGAAGTTTTAATACAAAAATATCTCAGGCATTGAGTTATCTGAGAAGAAAATATCTTCTTATACTCGTAAATGGCTTGTAGGTGAGAAGTAATTACAGTCTTAAATGAGTTATGAAAGCTCTTAACTCCTGTCAGAGTAATATTGACCTTTGGGGCTCACGGAGTCGGTTGAGCGGCTTTATCATAACTGCTGAATGACTTGCTGTGCAGCCGTCACTTTTCTGTGTCTTCTTGGCCCTGCCACCTGTGCTTGTTGATGCCGTTGCTGATGCCTAGTACCTGTGTTGAGTTGGCTCAGCGTTTTCATACCTGCTAATGTATCTTTTGTCCAGCTGTGCATGCAGTGCAAACTTTGCTGCAGAGAAAGATGTGATTACTTAACTTTGGTTTAAAAGTAATCTTATTAATTCCTGCCATGTATCTGGTGGAGACAACTGATGCTTCAAAATTGACCCCATGGTCTCATCGGCCTCTGTATACTTATAAAAGTGAGGGGGCTCATCAAATAAGTGTGTGACTTCATTTCTAATAAAAAACAAATTATCTAATCTTTCAAAAAGAATTTTCCCTGTTACTGGGCCTGCTCCTGAAGATGTGCTTGGTGCTTCAGCAATTTGTATTGCTGCAAAAGTGCTTACTCTCTTGACATATTTCTCATGTGAGAGTAATTTTCCTGATTCCAATAAGTTGGGGAGCCCTCTGTCCTGCAAAGCCAAGAACCTATTCTGGAATTTATTTATATCAGCTTGCATATCCTGGATTCTTCTGTCCAGGGTCTGAATTAGGCTCTTCATTGTCAAGACTCTTTTGATTAACGAAATTGTTTCAGTCCTGTTTCCAATTCCCATTCTCACCAGCTGGGAACTCGTCCTGTAATTGAGCACTTCTATCATCTTGGGGACAATCTCAGGCATATTGCCTAGAGATGCCCTTGCTCTCTGCAGTTCTTTTCTTGCCCTACTAATGAGTCCCACTTGCTCATATATGGCCTCTATGTACTCCCATTGGTTAGTTATTGATTGTCCAATGGTAGTCCAGATAACTTGTTTGAGCTCTGCTGTAACTTTATCAAAACTGAGCTCCTTTTCTAGCTCTGCAATTCTTTTCTTCAGAGCTTTTACTTCTCTTTCCCTCTCAGCCACATTTTGCTTAGACTTATCATATTTTTCATTTATTTTTGCTAAGCTGTCCTCGGCTTGGCTGAGTTCTAACATCTGAGCCTCTAGCACCTGTATTTCTTTCCTCAGCTTCTGGATGTCCAAGCTCTCATCCTGCTCTATTGTTGGTGCTGAGGTGGTTGGTGCTGTGGTGCCTGTAGCATCCTGCTGAGCCTGTTGCTTTGGAGGGACAGTATCTTGAGGGATCTCCCCAAGGCTTATTGATTCTGTGGGCGGCTTGGAAGATTGCCCTGCCTCCCTCCTTTGCAATGCTGCTTCCAATGTGGTCTCTGTGTCTTGCAACTTTTCCTGTGTTTCTATCAGCTCCTTGTATAATGTCATCAATAATGCAGTTGCATCTTTTTCTTGCCTCTGCTGGGCAACCTCATCTGCCTGTGGGTGTAGAGTTGGGGGGATCTTCATTTTCTTTTTTATCGTAGCCATGTCTGCATCCCTCAGTTTAAGGACTTGTTGTATTGCCTTAACGTCATTGGGGTCATGCCCAAACTCTATGATTATTTCTTATAATGCCTTGATTCTGTTATCTTTAGCTTGGGAGGATGCCCTCTCCAACTCAAGCTGTGCTGCAGTGTTGTTTAGGCTATTCTGCAGCCTGTAATTAATCAAGGTCTTATCTGCCAGAGTGGCATAGACCATCTCACCCGTTTGTTTGTGGAGTTCAATTTGGTCCATCAGGTGGATGTCTTTTGAGAGGACTCCCAAATTAGTCCTGATATAATCTGCAGCTGTTTGTGGTTGCTGCACTGTAGGAGTGAAATGGCTCATGGTCATCTTGCCTTCTTGCACATCAAAGGCAGACATGAGCCTCTCTTGGTTTGCAGGTGCCATGTGTAGGAGGTGATTGTAGAGTCGAATCTTTATTGGCTCACTCCTTCTTTTGGCATATTTGAATTGTTTTTTTATGCTTGCACCTGTTCCCTGCTGCTGCCCTGAGGAGCTCACTTCTCCCAATGCTGCCCTGTCTTGCTCCTGTTGCAAGGAGCTGGCAGAAGCCTCCATGCTTGGCATTTCCTCTTCTGAGAAGTGATTTAGCCTTTGTCTCTTCTCTACTGTTTCAGCGAGGGGAGTCTCCCTCTCTCTCTTTCTGCTAATGTCCTCCCTTTGAGGGGTCTGGAGGACAGAGGAATCAACCCTGGAGTCTTGCCTCGGAGGTGCCACTGGTGCTGTTTGCTCTTGGGTAGCCATCTGGGCCTCTCCTTTTTGCTTCTCCTGACCCTGTTGGTCTGTTTGTTGCTGTTCCTACTGGGGCTGCTGCTGTTGATCCTGTTGGCCCTCTGGTTGTTGTTGGCCCTCTGGTTATTCCATCACTTTATCCTTTCCCTTGCCCTGCCCTTGATTAGCATTTTGCACTGCCTCTTGTTGTGTTGTAGAGGATGAAGCAGCTGCTTTTGTTTGAGGATTTGGCAGAGAAGGCACCTGAGAAGGACATTCCAAGTCAGCCATTTTTAATAAATGCCTTCTAGCTCTTTCAACTAGCTCTTCTTGAGACACAAACTCTTCTAAGGTGTTTCTCCTCCACTTCGGTTGGTTAGCATGTCTCAGGATGTGGAACATGCTCTCATGCTCATAGCTAGAGAGCTTGCATCTCTGTCTTCTCAAGGATATAAAGCCGTTGGGGTCATAATGCTTCCAAAGGAAACTTAGTTTTAGGCCAAGGCTTTCCAAAATCCTATCTGCTTCTTTCCATCCTTCTCTTCTGTTTAGGATGAAGTGGCCTAGCTGGTTTCTAACTTTAAGCTGTGCCCTTTTACCTTTTCCTACAAAGTGCACCTGGTCGGCATTGCCAAATTGCCTGAAATACTCCAGGGCAAAGAGCCTCATGGGCACAAATCTGGGCAGCTTGTATGGGCCCAGCTCACACCCATATATCGTAATCACAATGTAATGCTGGTAAAAATACCAATCTCCTATGCTATAGGCACTGGACAGTTGCAGAATCCTCTGCATTTCATTAGAGAGTCTTGGAGGGGGTGCTGTCAAGAGTAGAGACAAGGCTAGATGAATGAATAAGTCTATGAACTCAGAATATGTATAAGGTGAATATGCACGGTGGTGGAAGGCTGAGCTCCATTATACCAATGATCTTGGGTTTCCTGCTGCATCCGTTCTTTTGATTTCAAAAGAGAACTTCTCATGTTGGTGATACAAAATGAGATGATAAATATATGAGGTGTATCTGAACACCCTCTCTCTGGATAAGTGCAGAAATTGCTCATGTATCTTGTCAGAGATATATGTAGCATACTCATAACAAATGGGGGCCTTACCAGGGGTAAACATTGTCATCATTACTAGCACAGTTTCCTCTATGAACTTCATTGATTTGTACCCCAGCACTGAGCTTATCATGTATGCTAGGTCTAGGCCCAGTTGATTTAAATAGCCATCAAATATGGGAGGATGCAGCACTGTGTCAGATTTATTGATAAACAACTGATTAAGCTTTAGGATCTCTGCTTCTGTGAGTACCTTGGCTCCTTGATTGATTAGGTCTAGCAGGGATAAAGGAACCAATTCCCTTTGAGTTTTGAATTGGACCATCTCCCTGATGGTCTCAGGGGTGGTGTAAAATACAACTGCACCTTGTGGGTTGAGCACAGCCCTCTGCATAGGGTCATAACAGTCAGCACACAAGTGGATGAGGTCAGGGAACCGATTGACCTGAGGCATTTTGAAGATTGGGATGGAGGACTCCCAAATGCCTAGGATGTCTGTTCCATCTCCGTGCTTAGCCCTGAGCTCATTTAATAAATGAATGTGAAACGTACATTTGGCTGGGGCGTCCTCCGAGATTTGGTAATCTAGGTCTGCCAAATCTTGCCAGTCTAGCTCTCCCTGAGGAGCATTCAAGGGAGTAACATTAAGGGCTATTGATGCTGAAGGGGTATCCATGTCTGTTCAAACGTTTCTTGAGCCGATGAGCGTGCTAACTGAGAAAATGGAATTTGAGAGAAACACAGACTAGCAGGCTTGCTTTTCAGCAAAAGAGGATAGTACAGGGCTTTCTGAGAAGGCTTTTTACACAGTTTAATAGACCTCCTTTGACAATTTAGGAGCAGGTTAATGAGTTCACGATTGCGCGAACAGAGAAGGGTTTTCACTAAAATCGAAGTGTAAAATGGGTCCGTCAATGTAATTCGACCTCAAATTGTCCAGGGGAGACAGGATACACTTGGTTTTGTGGTGAAATTTCAATGTCTTGCCGTGTCCAGGTATGTTTTATCAGTAACTGTGAAAAAACCAGTTTGCAAGAAAATGGACGGGCAAATCCCTGTTTAGCCAGTAGCTTGGGACGAAAGAGTAGTTGGGTTGGCGCTCTGAGCTTCTACGGATGGTCGAAAGTTGGCTGGTAGAATGCTGGTCGTAGTTTGCATGCAGACAGCACAGAGGTCCTTTTCTCAGAAAATAACAAAAAAAACGCGAAAAAACGTAAAAATATGGCCTTTTTGCTTTATTGGCGCGTTTTTTGAATGACGTCAGCATGTGGGTCCGGGATGGATGACGTCAACAGGACGTCATCGGGTGACGTGGCGGCCTGAGACCAGTCCACGGGAGCAATGAGGTGGCGGCCAGGTGGGCGAATGGGGGACGAGGTGGGCGGTTGTGGCAATGACGTGGGCAACAGCAGGGCGGGGACGTGGGAAGGACAGGTGTCGCCATATCGGGCCCCCTCCTGCACGGCAAGGAATCTGCCAGAGGGGGCTCCAATGGAGTTTGGTTGCGACAACTGTCCCCGCGTGACGCAAGCGTCTGACAGATATCGGAACGTATCTATCGGACGTCGGGGGCCTTCCGAAATTCATGGGAGCCGTTGATCTGCGGGCGCATGATCGGACGGTTGTCGGGTAATGAACCTGCGCGGCAAATAAACTCCCTCTTTGTTAAGGGTCGGACGTCGGGCCCCTCCGAAATTGGTGATGACCGTAGATCTGGCACAGCCACGATCGGACGATCATCGGGTGGATTAATTGCACGGATGATAGCGGTGATCGGGCGGGTTAAAAATTATATTTCTTGGCATGCGCGCCCGGCGGGACCCTCCGCTTCATAGATGATTTTCAAAGGTTTTGGATGGTTTTATTTATTGAAATCAAATTTGCCCGCCCACATTAGAAAACAGTAGAAACAAAAGAATTTCATGCAAAATTTTTGTACAAAGTATACGAGGGCAAAACTATAGGAAAAGGGGGTTCTGATGAAAAAAGGCAAAAATTGGATCCCGGCCTTAGGATAAGGCGGGGAAGGTATATTTTCATGATATTTCCGTCCTTGAATGGTTTAAGGGGGTCAAAAAGGTTTCTTTAAGGGTTTTTTAGGAAAAAATGGAGACTTGGGTAGGGGGATGGCTTCAGATGGAGAAAAGGGGCTAAACATGGGTTTTTGACCTTAACCAGATGTTAATTCAATTCCCAGAAATAGAAATTATGGCTATAGTGCCAAGGAGGGGATATTTATAGAGTGTGTGGGGTTTATACACCATGGTGTTATAATAATAGGGAAAATGAAGTATAGGGAGCTAAATAATAGAGCTAGCTGTTAATGTGGGGGGAAAATATGGATGAGGATTAGTACAACCAAGTTTTCATGAAAACAACTTAGTGTAAAGAGTAGATCAAAATGAAAAGAACTTTACACAAGAAATGTGACTTCTAATGGCCTTAAGAACCACCATAAAACTTTGAGTTTTCCTTATGATCATACCTGGTCCAGGGGTGTTAGTTATGAGGGGTAAACAAAGGGAGAGAGGGGAGTTTAGACATGCTCCACTGTGTTGTTTTGCCTGTACTTTGCATAGCAAAGTTTATCTTGGGGTGAACACCACTTCTGCAACTTCATCTACCTACCCAATTATTTGCCTAACATTTTTTATTTCTTCTTGGAGGGTGCACTTGAACTTGCAAACCCTTTGTGTGCCTTTTCTTTTGCATTGGCTTTTTTGTTTCACTTCCTATCTAATACTACCCTTATTCCTTCCAAGGCCCCAGATTAAGCAGTTGGGAACCTTAGTTTCTCTGCCTGGCTACTGATCTCCCAAGTTTAAATAGTTTGGACAGATTTGTTTCTCTATTCTACAACATAAATTGATAACATGGCATGACCGAGTTTAGACTGTTGGGTCCTCCACAAAAATTTTAATAGGCCTGAAGGTATGTACACACCTTGTCTTCTTTTGCAAATATGGAACCTTTGCAGCAGCAAAATGGAGCATATTTGGCACTTTGTGTTTGCCAATCATGAAATATGAAACCTATTGGTATAGGTATCCAACAGTGGCTCCACATGGGGATGGCTTTTCTCCTTGAAAGACCAAGAACAGCAGGTCAGTATGCCTTGGCCCTTTAGCTACTGCTTTTCAAACTTTGCAGTTTTGTCACCTTGGGTTCCTCAAAATGTAGACTGATGTATTGAAAATACATGGTGCAATTGAGTGCCTCCTAGTATCTGCAATGTCTCTTAAAATGAACTCATTCTTATGCTTTAGGAATAACATTATATACAACAAATTCAGGATATATATACAACAAACTATGTACAAGAGCAGGCATGCTGTATTGATGGGAGGTAGTCAAAATAGTGCTTGAGCATCCTGCCATTGACAGGACCTTCATCTAAGTCAGTTTTGTCCAGATTTTCAAGAAAGTAGGTATTATTTCCTTGCACTGCTTGTATGAGGAATGGTCCTCTCCAAAGGGAATCAAAATTTCCATGCTTTCCTTTGTTCTCCCTCCTTGAATCCCACTTGAGAACTTTGTCACCTATGTTGAAATCCTCAGCCTTGGTTCTTCTATCAAAAGCCTTTTTTAGTTTTTCTTGTAAGACTTGGACTCTGTTATAAACTTGGTCTCTGGTTTGCTACGAGCATATAATCTGATTTATTCTCCTTTGCATATCATTGGGCTCAGCTTGGCTCTCTTGGAGTAGCTTCATAGCAGGGATCCCTAGTGATGAGGGGAACTTGGGCTCTAATCCATAGACTAACTCATATGGGCTGAACCCAATTGATCTTTTGGTTGTTAATCTATCTGCCCATAAGGCATTGACAAGTTTCTTGTGCCAATTTTTCTTGTTATCCTCCAATATCTTCTTGATCATATTTACCAGACTTTTGTTTGATGATTCTGCCAGACCATTCCCTTGAGGATAATATGCAGTAGAATGGCCCAAAGTAATATGGAATTTATGGTAGAAGCTGATTATCTTTTTAGATCTGAAAGCAACAGCATTGTCTGTTATTATTTTGTCAGGGCATCCAAATCTAGCAAGAGTATTAGTCTCCAGAAATTGTATGATGGTGGATTCATTTGCTTGTCTGCATGGGATTGCTTCAATCCACTTTGTGAAGTAGTCTGTTGCTGTCAGAATCCATCTATGTTGGCCTGAAGATGAGGGATTGATTTCTCCAATGAAATCCAAGCCCCATTGCTGAAATGGTCTCTCTGTTGCAATAGGCCTTAGGGGTAGTGACAACAATTTCCTCTTTCCTTCAAACACTTGACATTTATGACATGCAGTGGTAAATCTCTTGATATCAGAGAAAATAGTGGGCCAATAGTATCCAGCTCTAAGTATCTTGTTCACAGTGGATTTCCAGTATAGATGCCCACCACAATCTCCTGCATGAAATTCTTCCATGATTTTGTTGGCCTCGTTTTCAATCAGACAATTTAGCAAGATGCCCTCATGATTTTTCCAAAGCAGATTTTCTTCCATGACACAAAATTTTAAGGCTTTCATTTTCAAAAACCTACACTTAGTTCTAGACATCCCAGGGGGAGCACACAGGTTTTGCAACACATAGCAGATATCAGAATACCAGGGGGATTGCTCAAAGGCTACACTGAACTTTGGAGTCGCCAGCTCCGGTTCACTGTCCAGTTGGTTAATGTCCAGGGCTTTGAAATTTGTTTCAGACATTAATTTAGCTAAGCCCTGCCCTTTTACTAGTTTTGTAGGTTTTATTTCTATGTCAAATTCCAAAATATTTGCAATCCATTTGCCTCTTCTACCCTCCAAGTTTTCTTGAGTAAGTATATCTTTGACAATTGGGCTTGGCACATAGGCTATTATATGGGAATACATGATATAAATCCTAAAGTCCTTAATAGCTTTGACTAAAGCATAGGCTTGTTTTTCCATGATCTGGTACTTGAGGGGTGCATCTCTAAGAGCTTTACTAAAGAAAGCAATGGGTTTTTCATTTCCTAGATCATCTTTCTGTAGTAAAACTGCAGCAATTGTATGTTCAGAAGCAAAGGATAATATGATGAAGTCTCTATCAAACTGAGGGCTAGTTAGGATAGGGGTTTGGGTAAGGGCAAATTTGATGTTTTCAAAAGATTTTTTAGCCTCCACTGTCCATTTGACTTTGGAATCCTTTTTTAACATGTTGTTAAGCAATCTGCTCAGCTCAGCCAAGTTTGGGATAAATCTTCTTAGAAAGTTGATTTTTCCCAAAAAGGCTTGTAATTCTTTTGTATTCCTGGGATGGGGCATTTGCTGGATAGCCTGGATTCTGTCTGGGTCAATTATGATACCATATTTGGAAATAATGTGACCCAGTAATTTCCCTTCCTCTAGGCCAAATATGGATTTTTTGGGGTTCAGAGAGATTCCATATTTCCTACATGTTGTAAATATCAGTCTCAAATGTTTCAAATGGTCTTGGTCAGATTTTGAGAAAGGTGTGAGATCATCCAAATAAATGACTAGAAAGTCATGGATCTCTTTAGCAAAAGCAATGTCCATTGCTCTTTGGAATGTAGCCCCTGCATTTTTCAAACCAAAAGGCATTTTAACATATTTAAAGGTTCCCAATGGGGTTGTAAATGCAGTTTTGTCCTGATCATCAGGATGGACTAAGATCTGGTTGAAGCCTGAAAAGCCATCAAGCAAGGAAATTCTTGAGGCACCTACTACTCTCTGCAAGATGTGATCCATCTTTGGTAGGGGATAGTTATCTTTTAGTGATACTTGGTTGAGATTTCTCAAATCAACACAGAGCCTGATTTCCCCAGTTTTCTTCCTTGTGGGGACCAAATTTGAAACCCAATCAGAAAATCTAATTGGTGCTATAATGCCTGCTTTGAACATTTTTTGTACCTCTTGTTCCATTGCTGGAAGGAGCATAGGGTTAATTCTCCTGAGTTTTTGTTTAAAAGGTTTCTGATTTGGCTGTAGTGGGATGGTTTGTTGTATCACAGAGGTGTCATAGGATTTGAGATCCTCATAGCTCCATGCAAACACATCTTGAAACTCCTTAAAAAGGTCAATGTATTTGGGCTTTTGGTCAGGTGGCAATGCAACAGACAGTTTTATGATTTTAGGCTGTTCAATTGTCCCTATATTATGCTCCTCAATGTTAGTGTTTAGGGGTTCAAACTTTGGTTTATTGGGGACATCATTGGAATCAAAAATGTCTTCCAAAGGGGCTAAGCCTATTGGAAGGAAATTGTTCTTTAACTGTATCACCTCAGTTTCGTACTCAGGTATCTCCTCATATTCAACCTGTTGGATTTCTTGTATGTTGTGTTGGTTGAAGATTGTAGGATGTAGCATTTGATTGGCTGTTTTGGGTGAAAGTACTTGACTGTTGTGTTCACCATGTATTTGTGATTGATTTTCTGACTGAAGTATTTGTGATTGACTTGCTGGCTCAATGTCTATATTCAGACCTGAAAATTCTTCTTGTAAAGTCAGAAAATTGTTGATTTGTGTATCATTGTCAAATACCTGTCAGTCCTTTATGTTGTTTGGGACTGATGGTCTGTGTTTTACTTCAGCTGCAAAACAGTGATGGGGGTCAAAAGGTAGCTTGCAAGTACTTGCAAACATGGCTAGACTATGAGCATGAAGGTTCTGAGCCCTAGGCACTTTGGTAATCTGGAACTCAATAAGAGACTTTAGTAGCTCAGTAGCGACAGATCTGTAAGACCTGAGTCTTTTATCATTGGTAACAAAATTGCCTTTGACCTATTGCATAACTAAGTCTGAATCCCCGAGGATTGATACTCTAGTAGCCTGTAAGGATTGTACCAACTTGAGGCCTAGTAGGAGGGCCTCATATTCAGCTATGTTGTTGGTACATCTGAAGTTTAGTCTCTAGGCTCTACCCTCTGCATGGCTGTTCTGATTGTTATGCACCCACACTCCTGCTCCTGCCCCTAATTTGTTAACAGACCCATCAAATTCTAGGAACCATAGAGTTTCTTCTTTCAGGGGGTTTTGAATGTTGTCTCTGTGGCCTGGATTTGTGAGTTGGAGTATAGGCTGTTTTTTTGGTTTGGCTTTCATGACCTCCTTCTCACTTAGTGGGATTGTTTTGGTTTCTTGAGGAGCAGTTTGTTTATTTGACTTTTGATCCTGTTCAGGTAACCTGGTTTCACTATTATTTATTTTGTGATCTTGAATATCTAAACTGTTTGATTCAACCAGTGTTTGTGTGTCAGGATCTCCTTGTTCAGTAGGCTGATTTGTTTTAGTTATCTGAGCTTCCTCATTGTTGTTGTTGCCTATATTGTCATTGAAAAGGATGTATGAATCTATGTCAGAATGAACATCATATATGGAGAAATTTTGAGGCTTCTCTGTACTACTGACCATGTATTTCATCAGAGATTCCCTGTACAATCTCTTGGGTTGACCAAAGACTGTGATGGTAGCATAAGACATGTCTAATTGGAGAGATCCTTGAAGTTTAGCCCCCCATGATCTTGACAGTAACATTCCATATTTGGGTGGGATATCAGCAACAACTATGTCCATCAAGATTGTTTTGTTTCGATATTGGACTAAGGATACACATAAGTCTTTTATCAAGCCTAGATACTTGACCTGGCTGGAATCAAATGAGAAGAGGTCCTTGTATGGTCTAGTGATATCCAAATTCAGCCTTTCCATTACAGATTTTGGCATCAAGTTATGAGATGCACCTGAGTCAAACATTGCATTGTGTAATATCTTGTCATGTACATGCAAGTTGACATAAAAGGGTAGTATCCCTGAGCCTGTTATTTTTCCATCAACCTCTGGACCAAACAGTAATTCAGGGGTGTCATCCAACACATTGACATTGTCCACATTAACATTGTTTTTGTTTTGAGCGAGTTGGAGAGATCTCTGAATCTGCTGTTTATAGATGTCATTTTTGGCTAACTCTGCCAGAGGTATGGCTATTTTTAGTTTTCCAATTTCTGTTTCCAAGTCAAAAGGTTTTTCAGTTTGGATTTTAGTGCTATGGGTGAGCCCCCTATCTTTATTTGGTAAGGTTTCGTCTCGATTTTGGGGCTTATGTTTGTCCATTCCCTCTTCGGGCCCTTTCCTTGGGTTAGAATGTTCAAATGATGTAGCTGGTGAATTTGGTGTTTGTTCAGTAATATCTTCAATAGTTATTTATTTAGTGAGTGAATCAGTTGTATTCATTGGTTCAATTACTATGGAACTTTTGGGCTGTAGTTTATCTGTGGCTTTCTCAGGTTGTGTTACGTTTACAGTCCTGCTTCGTAGTTTGTATTGTTTATGGACCTCATAGACAACAGTGTCATAGCCTTGTTTAAAATCAAATGATTCCCCTGACTTTGTTTGAAATTGTTTGCTATCTTCTTCGTCATGATCCTCTTGACTTAAGAAGACTTGGTGTTTATTGTCAAGACCCATTAGGTGGATATGAGTGTCATCTACTTGTTCTTCTGATGTGGATGTTTCAGCATAGTTTTCTTGAAATGGAGGCCTTATTTCAAGATCAATGTTGACTTTGCTCCCACTAGGATTTTGGTTCCTTCTAAAGTTTGGATTCCTGTTAGGATTATTTGGTGGTACTTCCCATGAAGACTTTCTTTCCACAGACTCTACCCTGTCACCTAACCTCTTCATACCAGAAATTATTGCATCCAATTTTTGGTCTAAGGATGAGGGCTCCTCCTTAAAGGCAACTCTCTTTTCTGTTTTAGCCCTGTTCCTCTTAGTA
Organism: Pinus taeda; assembly: GCA_000404065.3. Classification (NCBI taxonomy): domain Eukaryota; kingdom Viridiplantae; phylum Streptophyta; class Pinopsida; order Pinales; family Pinaceae; genus Pinus; species Pinus taeda. The sequence goes on from APFE031539718.1 coordinate 186,281, forward strand.
ATCAGGTTTGCCTCAACTGTTACAGCAACTTTCTGAGCTTCTTCAAGGGCTTGAGGAGCTCTTTCTTTTAGTTGGTAGGCCATGTCTGGGTCAAATCCATCTGGGAATTTGTGTAAGGCTAAATCCGGGGGAGGTCTTAGGTTTTGAGGTATTGCATTATATACATTATTAAACCTAGCACAGTATTCCAAAACTGTCTCTTGAGGACCTCTTTTAATCATGTCACATTCACCAAGTATATGTAAAGGGTCCTTCTTTTTCTCCCATCTATTTGTGAAGGATTAGTAAAGCTCATCAGGAGTATTGATGGAGTTTGCAGGAAATTATCTGAACCAAGTTCGCACATCCCCTGTTAAGCTTTGGACAAATATTCTCATCCTCACAGTGTCATCATCTATCTCATAATTTTCAAAATGATCTTGCATTCTCTTGGCATGCTGAATGGATGAAAAAGGACCAGTGGAGTCAAAATATGAGATTTTGGCCTGATAATCTTGAGGTAAAGCCATAAGATTGGCAGGTAGTTGCAGAGGTTCATATCTGGCCATATTCACAAGATTTTGGGGGTTGATAAAGGCAACTGGGGCAACAGGAATAACAGGTACCACAGGGGCAACAGGTACAGAGGGTTTAAGAGTGTTGGACAAGAGAACGTGTGTAGGAGAAGAAGGAGTTGGTGGGGAATTTTGAGATGTTGATGGGGAACTAGGGGAATTAGGGGTAGAACGGAATAGGACTTTGATTGGAGTGGGGATTGCGTTAGGATGATCAGTCTGTGGACTAAGGTCAGCAAGTTTGTCTTGTTTTTGCTGATTCCTAACTAGTTTGGGGATTGTATTGGGATTTTGGAAGACAGAAGGAGGGTTGGGGTCAGGATTAGCCCTAGTGTACCGAAGATTCTTTTTGGGAGCCAGCTTCTGAGCTAGTCCTTTTGGGTTTCTGTGAAAGCTTTGTATAAAAAGGATTGGTCAGGAAGTTGAAAGGATTCTGTGTATCTGTGTAGGGTATAAAGAATGTCTGATTCAACTCTGCCTTAGGGCTGCGGATATTCGTATGGGAGAAGTTCTAAAGGTTTCTTGACTGATATTCAGACTTTGAGTGCAATCCCTGGTAGATATACAGTCATTTCCAGATCCTGAAAGTCCCCAGTGGAGTCGCCATTTATGTTAACACCCAGGTTGTTCCCTATGACTCCCAAGGGAATATGGCCGGGGTAACCACTAACCAATCTTTGGACTACAGCTTCTAGGCCCGCTGTAATCAAAGAGGGCTCTCTCTGTAAGGTTTGTCACTGTTTTAATGAAGTTTTAGGCTAGTTATGAAGTGAATGTTTGATTGTTTTTTATGTTTGGTTGGGAGGATGCTTCTGATAGTTTTTAGAGCGTTATCTTTAGATGACATTAATCCATTGGGCAATGGGGTCTGTAACTATTGCTTTCTTGAAATCCTAGTCTAATGCAGTTGGAATTACAGGGCCTATGTGTACTTCATAAAACAAACTGTAAATTGTGAGAGTGGAATGAAAAAGCAACTAGCAAAGAGCAATTAAGGATTCTTTACTAAGCTGGGTAGTGGGAAGGAGGTCTATTATTTAGGAGCAATTACTTGAATTCCTGAAATAACAGAGCATTGTGATGATATAGTATTAAAGGTAGCACTGAAGAATTACTCTTTCGATACCATAACTGAGGAAAACATATGAAATAGCTAGGATTGAGCTCAGGGTAATCAAAGATTAAATCCTGGGACTATTCTTTTTCTTGGCCATTTAGATATTGAATACATGGAGAGCCGATGAACGATATATGAAGTATAGAAAACATATATGTAAAGAGAGTAACGAGAACTTATTGAGCCATGGAATACACAGGAATCCTGCAACTTTGAGCCATACACCATCAAGAGATCAAGAGACACAATGCTTGGAGAAATCCCATCATCCTTTGTATTAGCTGTCTGAGAATTTACAACATGAGAGTAACAGAAGAGATATCAAGAGATTTCTTACATCCGAAGTCCAACCCCTGCTAACAAATGCGAGGGGGAATATATAGAAGTCTAATACAAAAATATCTCAGGCATTGAGTCATCTGAGAGGAAAATATCTTCTTACACTTGTACATGGCTTGTAGATGAGAACTAATTACAATCTTAAATGAGTTATAAAAGCTCTTAACTCCCGTCAGAGTAATAGTGACCTTTGGGGCTCATGGAGTCGGTTGAGCGGCTTTATCATAACTGCTGAATGACTTGCTGTGCAGCTGTCACATTTTGTGTCTTCTTGGCCCTGCCACCTGTGCTTGCTGATGCTGTTGTCTCAGTCGAGTACCTGTGCTGAGTTGGTTCAGCATCTTCATACCTGCTGATGTATCTTTTGTCTAGCTATGCATGCAATGCTAAATTTTTGCTGAAGAGAAAGATGTGATTACTTAACTTTGATTCAAAAGTAATCTTATTAATTCCTGCCATGTATCTGGTGGAGGCAACTGATGCTTCAAAATTGACCCCATGGTCTCATCAGCCTCTGATACTTATAAAAGTGAGGGGGCTCATCAAATAAATGTGTAACTTCATTTCTAATAAAAAACAAATTATCTAATCTATCAAAAAGAATTTGCCCTGTTACTGGGCCTGCTCCTGAAGATGTGCTTGGTGCTTCAACAATCTGTGTGGCTGCAAAGGTGCTTACTCTCTTGACATACTTCTCATGTGAGAGTAATTTTCCTGATTCTAATAAGCTGGGGAGCCCTCTGTCCTGCAAAGCCAAGAACCTATTCTGGAATTTATTTATGTCAGCTTGCATATCTTGGATTCTTCTGTCCAGGGTCTGAATTAAGTTCTTCATTGTCAGGACTCTTTTGATTAAAGAGATTGTTTCAGTCCTGTTTCCAATTCCCATTCTCACCAGCTGGGAACTTGTTCTGTAATTGAGCACTTGTATCATCTTGGGGGCAATCTCAGGCATGTTGCCTAGAGATGCCCTTGCTCTCTCCAATTCTTTTCGTGCTCTACTAATGAGTGCCACTTGCTCATATATGGCCTCAATATACTCCCATTGGTTGGTTATTGATTGTCCAATGGTGGTACAGATAACTTTCTTGAGCTCTGTTGTAACTTTATCAAAACTAAGCTCCTTTTCTGGCTCTGCAATTCTCTTCTTCAGAGCTTTCACCTCTCTTTCCCTCTCAGCCACATTTTGCTTAGATTTGTCATATTTTTAATTTATCTTTGCTAAGTTGTCCTGGGCTTGGCTGAACTTTGACATCTGAGCTTCCAGCACCTGTATTTCTTGCCTCAGCTTCTGCATGTCCAGGCTTTCAGCCTGCTCTGTTGTTGGTGCTGAGGTGGTTGGTGCTGTGGTGTCTGGAGCATCTTGTTGTGCCTGTTGCTTTGGAGGGACAGTATCTTGAGGGGTTTCCTCAAGGTTTATTGCTTCTGTAGGCAGCTTGGAAGATTGCCCTGCCTCCCTCCTCTGCAATGCTGCTTCCAATGTGGTTTCTGTATCTTGCAACTTTTCTTGTGTTTCTATCAGCTCCTTGTATAATGTCATCAATAAGGAAGCTGCATCCTTTTCTTGCCTCTGCTGGGCAACCTCATCTGTCTGTGGGTGGAGAGTTGGGGGGATCTTCAATTTTTTATTTATTGCAGCCATGTCTGCATCCCTCAGCTTAAGGACTTGTTGTACAGCCTTAACGTCATTGGGGTCATGCCCAAACTCTATGATTATTTCTTCTAGTGCCTTGATTCTGTTATCTTTAGCTTGGGAGGATGCCTTCTCCAATTCAAGCTGTGCTGCAGTGTTGTTTAGGCTATTCTGCAGCCTGTAATTGATCAAGGTCTTGTCTGCCAAGGTGGCATAGACCATCTCACCCGTCTGTTGGTGAAGCTCGATCTGATCTATGGGGTGGATGTCTTTTGATAGGACTTCCAAATTAGTCCTGATATAGTCTGCAGCTGTTTGTGGTTGCTGCACTGTCGGAGTGAAGTGGCTCATGGTCATCTTGCCTTCCTGCACATCAAATGCAGACATGAGCCGTTGTTGATTTGCAGGAGCCATGTTTAACAGGTGATTGTAGAGCCGAATTTTTATTGGCTCACTCCTTCTTTTGGCCTCTTTGAATTGTTCTTTTATAGCTGCAGCTGTCCCCTGCTACTGCCCTGAGGAGCTCACCTCTCCTAATGCTGTCTTATCTTGCTCCTGCTGCAGGGAGCTGGTAGAAGCCTCCATACTTGGCATCTCCTCCTCTGAGAAGGGATTTAGCCTCTGCCTCTTCTTTGATGTTTTAGTGAGGGGAGTTTCCCTCTCTCTTTTTCTGCTAATATCCTCCCTTTGAGGGGTTTGGAGGATGGAGGAGTCTACTCTGGAATCCTGTCTAGGAGGCGCCATTGATGTTGTCTTTTCTTGGGTAGCTGTTTGGGCCTCTCCTTTCTGCTTGTCCTGACCCTGTTGGTCTGCTTGCTGCTATTCCTGCTGGGGCTGTTGTTGATGGCCCTGTTGGCCCTCTTGTTGTTGGTCCTGTTGGCCCTGTTGGCCCTCTTGTTGTTCCATCACTTTATCCTTTCCCTTGCTCTGCCCTTGATTTATAGTTTGCACTGCCTCTTGTTGTGTTGCAGAAGATGAAGCAGCTACTCTTGTTTGAGGATTTGGTAGAGAAAGCACCTGAGAAGGACATTCCAAGTCAGCCATTTTTAACAAATGCCTTCTAGCCCTTTCAACTAGCTCTTCTTGAGACACAGGCTCTTCTAATGTGTTTCTTCTCCACTTCGGTTGG
>APFE031539721.1:0-11190 GCA_000404065.3 Pinus taeda
AGCTACCCAGTACAATACAATAATTATTAATAACATATGTTTCCTCTAAAGAGTCGTCATCTTCAAACCCAGAAGGGCATAGAGTATGTACACCTCGAAAGACTTTAGCAGTCAAATCAATGGATGGAGGGGTGTCCGTTGTGACTTCTCCCACAAGCAAGGGGGTCTCATGCACCACTTTGTTTTCTAGATTACCAATGACCTTAAAATTAAATTATTATGTACAGATTGAATGGGCCTCACGGTTAAGAGAATTTGATTCCTCCTAAGAGGTTACAAGTTCAAATCCAGAGGGGGGTAGAGTATGCACACCTTTGTAGAATTTAGCAGTCAAATCCCTGTATGGAGACAAGTCCATTGTCCCACAAACAAGGGGGTCTCATACACCCATTTGGTGTCTCAGTTGGATATGGCATTAAAATTCTATTACTATTATCCACTGGCCATGTGGTTAAAAAATAGGATATATTCTTACAGGTTGAACACCCTAAGAAAAACACTTTCCCACACAGATCAAAGATGAGTACAACAATTTTTATGTAATTAAAATCAACAAAGAGGGAAAAGGTGCATGGCTTTAGCCAACATTTCCACTTGAGGTAATATATTAATGCAAAAAGAGATAGATTTACATGAATATATATCGCAATTGATACTCAGCGAATGAGCATCCATGCTATTTAAATAGAGATCATGGATCAATTGGGTCATAAGCCAAGGATCAAGTGCGTTTACTACTATGGAGAAGATGAACTGGGATCACTATATGTTTAGAAAATAATCATGGATTTCACCTTATTTAGAAGAGCATGCCAAAGAAACACATTTTAATTAAAGATACATTAGACCAAGTTGACCTTAACGAAATCCTAAGTGTCTAAATATCCTAACATCCTCCCTTAAAAACAACTTGGGATAGGATTAAAGGATTTGTAATGGTGACACTAGCAGGAATATGGAGGCATTAGATCTAATCTGATCCCCCCATGGTTAATGACAACTTTCTTACATCAATTCACCATCAGTTTCCTCAATTGATCGAAGATATCCCTATAAGACTTTTCCATTTCACTGGCTTGTTTTTATGGCAGACATTGAGTTTTACCAGTGACATTTGCATTATATCCACTCAACAAATGTCCTCTGTCTTCCTTCCTATCTTTTCCCTTCCCATCCCTTACATCGAAATGAAATGCCATGAAAATCCAAAGCCAGTTGGATGTTGGGCAATTCCTTCTCCTCCTATATTAAATGAATGAACACATGCATATTGGAACATAAAGAAATAGACAAACAAATAGCCAAAACGATGTAAACAAACATACAGAGAACCAGAATGACTCACACAAATAAATAGACAACCACAACCATGCATACTAACATACAGATAGAACCAAGAGATGGAAGTCCCTTCCATATACATAAAATAACAAGAACAAAACTCAACATGATTTTGAACTTGGAGATGGGATTCATTTCCATATACACAAATTAACAACAACAGAATTCAACATTACTATGACAGTCCCTGAACATGGTAGAGAAGAAGGGAATGCAATTAAGTATTCAAATCATGCAATTTTAAATATGATTTTAAAGAAAGATAGGTAATTTTTAACCTTTGTAACATTACAACAACTATGACTCTAAAGAAGAACTTCAAGAATATATGCTTTATTCAACGTTATTTCTTGCAACAATTCTATGACTTACAAGATGGGATTCTAGACTTTATATTAGGTGGTACAAAATAACACAAAAATTGTCTATACAGAGACACTAGTATGTAGCAATCAAGCTTCAAAAGATAGAGTAAGAGCTTACAGAACTTGAAAGGCTTTTGATTACAATAGAGTATGAAAATTCACAGGCTATATTGGATATGGACAAAAGGATGTGTCTCATAAAGGAATTAACATTAAATTTGAAGAGTGCTAACACTTTAGAAAGGCAAGTAATAATTGACTCTTAATTTGCAAGGCCAGGATTTGTGTAGAAGGGAAATTCTGATTTGAATGAAGAAAATATCATTACGAAGACACGACTAGAGGTTGAAAAGGAAAGAAATACATGAGTAATCTTAGAAGTAAAAGATGTAAAATAGGAGCTTGAGCATGATATTTCAAAATAACTATGTTCAGTTGAATTGAGGGACATTTCTATTGAAAATGAAAACGATGCATTGACAGCTTATGAAGAGGTACATAAATAGGTGGATGCACTAACCATAGAATTTATGACCACAAAGAATTTCTTGGATATAGATCAGAGCTTATATATGGAAACAAAAGGAAAGAAACATTATGTAGCTATGGCCAAAGACCAAGAGTCTAAGGAGAGGGGAAGAAAAATAGTGCATGTCAACCAGGAATTGATTAGGCTGAATCATGAAGTAGTTCTCGTTAAGGATCTGATGTTAAATCTCAATGACTCATCCTCTTTATTACAGAGCTTGAAACTAGAATTAGGAGATGTTAAAAAGTAAAAACATAATCTAGGAGCAAAGATGGATGTAGTTGAAAATTCCCTCTCTAAAGTAGTGGATGACCTGGATCTTGCAAAGAGTCAATTGGTTAAAAGAACTAAAGTTGAATATATAACTCTAGCAGAACTAAAATGATGAGATAAAATCTAAACGGAGAAATGTAAGAGGTAACTTATTTAGCAAGTGTCATTGAGCTAATTAGAGAAGAGCTAATGAGGGAAAGTGTAATGCTACAAGACAAATGAGAAAGCGTAGAAAATTCTTATGTGCTAGTTGCTTCTTTGGATGTTAAATTGAATCAAACAAGACAAGTAATTAAATCATGACAAGATGGAGAGAGGAAATCCAAGGAAGCTATCACAAAGCTTTCAAGAGCTTTACAACAAGAAACTACTGGTGTAGATAAAGACAAGATTGAAGCTAAAGCAGCTAGAGAGGATATGCGCAAAGCAAAGGAAGAAGTTGCATAATCAAAGGCTTGTACTAAAACTGCAAAGACTAGTCTACAAGCAGCTGTAAAAATGGCACAAGCAGCTCGAGCATCAGAAGTACTATCTCTTGCTAGGATTGATGCTATGAATTAGAGTGAGTCAATTGTTGGATATTCCAAGGTTAGGACTCTATGAGTCACACTTTGATTTAATGAGTACTTTGCACTGAACAATTAGGCAAGTGAAGCTAAGGAACCTGCTGACAAGTGGGTAGCAGCTATTGTAGCCCAAATAGATGCAGATAAGGATAATGAATGGGAAATATTAAAGATATTGGAAGAAGCAAATAAAGAGATAACAGGAAGGAGGGAGGCTCTTCAAGTTGCCTCATAGAAGGAAAAGAGGGAAAATGCAGCGAAATTCATAGTTGAGGATTAGCTCAGAAAATGGAGAGCACAAAATGGACAACATAGAAAAGCAAGTGATTTAGCTACCACAGTGAAGAGATATGGTGTGCCACACAACTGACCCAGTAATTGGAAAAACCATGCATATTATAATCCAAATGATTTGGACAATAGGAATGAGCAAGAAAATACTCCTTTCATGCTAATAACATCATTGGGTAAGCTGTTGAGAATGAAACCTTCCATGGAAAATATGTTTGATGAAAGGGCTTTAGAAAATCCATTTGTGTTTAGAGGCAGAAGTTCCAGGTTCCACGATTTTCATTATCTGTGGGAAAGCAGAAAAAACATCACTTGAAATAAAATGATAGTTTTCCTATTTTAAAAGCACAATTGGGTTGCTTATATTTAATTCATTGCATGGGTCATGAAGGTCACTAGGTCTTTCATCTGGTCACGGATGCAATTTTTAGTCAAAATGGGGCGGTGAGTCCACAAGGACAAATTTATCCTATGGCTGGCTATACTCCTCTCGCATGGCCTAAATTCCTAGCAAATCATAGTATGTTAACTCCTACAACAATTCTAACCCACCATCTCTCTTTCCCCTCAACCTACACAACCCAAGGAATGGGATACCCTTCTCTACCATTCCCTGGTAGTTAAAACATGATAATAAGGAATACGTATTACAAGTCTTATGGAATATCAATTGATTCCTTACAGACCATAATTTTATACAACAACCCAATCCATAGACTTTATATCTTTATAAGTTTTTGTCTCAATGGGTGAATGGTGTAATAGGGCTATTAACCCTTGCATTAAGGTCTATCCTTGTTGGGGAAAATCAAGAGTATATGTTCATAGGTGTTTATTTATAGAATTTCCATATTTTATATTGGCTGGCCATTCCTGTAAACATACTTCATTTTTTTTAAAGAGAAGTCATTTACTTATGAACTGATTCTAACATAAAATGAAATAAGAAATTCAATCTCCTCCTCTCAAACTTTCTCAACTATCTATATTCCAAGAAGGCAAGCTATGTTACAACCCCATTGTCCTTCTCAGGAGCGAGAGCTTGTAGGTCCCTAGTAAATATAATGTTGTGCTTACAATGATTCCTGAGCCTACATGACTTCAAAGGCTCATACCCAATTTTTGTGTTCTTTAATCAAGTACATGACACATGCAGTACCTCGAAATGAACAATGATTGATGCTATAAACACTCATGTATTGTCAAATGTTTACTTTTATAGCTAGTGTAGATCATGTGGAAACATGCTTGTTAGCTTCAAGGAAAAATATACTTCCTTTTAACTGTGGATATTCATTTCTTATTTTCCATATAATAAATTATTCATGACATAAAAGCATTTGTTTTTAATTCAATCACTATTTATTCTTTCCTCAATTTCTAGTTTAATGTAAAATATTATATTTGGGAAAAATAGATATAAATATCTATAGAAGATAAAGTATATTTCATATTCCATCACATTCATTCTACTCATCATATTTGGTTTTGTATATAAATAGATACACTAGTTTGTAAAATATTTTGAAAATAATCTCCATATAATATTTTGGAGTGCTTTTATCCTATGCGTAGGTCATCTTCACTGCAGAGAAAAGATTTTCCTATTTCTAAAACATACAAAGATTTTCCTTAACTACTTTGATATCAGTCATGAAAATGTCTATATATTATACATTTGTCATCTCATTGGTTCATGACGGATCATGCAAAAGTTTGTTGTATTACTCTACAAACATGACACAATGAATTTGTGTGTGATATAACTCTTTCTAGAGAAGAGCATTAGCTAGGTGAAAAGCAAAGTAAGGCAAGGAAATTTTGTAGTGGTATATGTTTGTTCATAGTTCTGATATGTGTCATTTGGGCTCGTATGTTAGTATATATATACTTCCCTAATTTTTCTTGTTAAACTAGTATATATATATACTTCCATATTTTTTCTTATTAACAAATCGAAGTTTTATGTGGGGAAGAATTTTACCTCATTCCTAAGGCACCAAAGGATGGCTCTATTGAATCTACTAATGTAACACTATCTATAGGGATAAGGCTTTATAACAAAATGAAGGCGAAGGAATTGGTGGAAAGATCACTCATTATACCCACACAGTATGAATCATAACCTAAGCACATCAATGTATATTAAAGATGGAAGAACAACCAACTCTATCATAGGATTTTCAAAGTAAATCTTCAACTTAAAGAATTTTTTTCCTACCTCTCTGGCCCACTCCATTGCCTTCCAGGCTGACCAGACCCCTAGACAAATGTAGTCCACTTCGGTCACACTACATACTTGGAAACGCACCAGATACTCAAATAAAAATCCTTTGCCACAAATTTGTAAGAAATGGTAAGCAAAGTAATAAGCTACTAACCACTTATAGAGTCTCTCATTTCATTCTTAGTAATAGACTTCATCAATCTACAATTGAGACTTGAGGGACTCAAAGAAGAACCTAGAAAAAAAATCTACATCTAAATAACAAATATGATGCCCAATAAAGTCCCACATGAACTTAGATATTTCATAAGGCAAACCATCCAATCTTGAGGACTTTCCATTTTGCATAGAATTAAAGGAAGCAAATAAATCATATCTCATAATAAAATGAACCAACATATCATTGTCCCCAATAGTGATCTTGCAAAGGATTATCATGCAATAACCATCTTGGGCTACACCCACACTATTTCTCAAATAAAAAAGAGAAAATATAGACAAAGGGGTACCACTTCTACATGTGTACAATACATAAAGTCCATATATAAAACTCCACCTCCGCACTTGTCTCCTTCACACTCAAACATGGTCAGGCCCCCCTAAAGATGCATTAAGTAGTCAACAAAGAAGAGGCCATCTAATTCCACAACTATTCTTTCTCAAAGCAAAGGATAACGGCATACAAAATAGAAAAATATATCACATGGTCCTAAATCAAGAACATGACCCAATCAAACATGCCTATTGAATCCAAACCATAATAAATCACATGATTTTGAAAAGACAAAGAAAGAGAATGAAATATGCATCCGCTCCCTTGGAAATGATCAAAATTCCTAAAATGGGCCATTCAAACAGTTTCTCATTTTCTTCTGAAGCTGCAAACAAATACCACTAGGTTAAACAAACAAGAATATGTCAACAGGTTTAGAAGGGATATCATCTACAAATTTGGGGAAGCATCCCTCAAATTTCCCATGAGATTTTCCTTTGAAAAGATAATAATAATTACTATATATATGGGGTTTGTAATAGTTTCAAGTAGCATTACCAAAGTGGCACATTCCCATGTTGGGATTCCATTCCTTTGGAGTGCAGGTCCCCAATGTTAAAGAATCCTCCTTCACTCTACCATTAACATCAATAATTGGTTTTGGTGTCATGCCTTGTGGGCCCTTTTTGGTTTGTGCTTGTTATCTATGCGATGCTCATAATAATTGCAGGTCTTACTACTACAATGCAGTATCCATAGGTTGGGAGTCCATTCGACATTAATAAATTTTTCCTTCCTCCTATGATTTCTTTCCACTACTACAAATGTACAATATATGAAGTCACAATGTAGGTCTCTAGTGAAGTTGGGATATGAAGTCACAATGCTCACCTCCAGGGAAGTAAGGATGGATGGCTAATTTTATTGCAAACTATATTGTAAAATAGAATGCAAAGAACATGTTTTGGAAAGAGAAAAGAAGAGGGTAAAGTATCATCCCTATATCTATGAAACAAAATCCCAAAAGGAATGAAATATATCATGCAAACATATACACCATAAATAGTAACATTAATAAAAGAAAAATGCATGACTACCAACCTATGCTTTCACAAGCAAATAAGCTTGGCTAAATAATATATTTAGAGTTAACAAGGAAAATTCCACCAATATATAGATGATTCATGGGAACATAGACACTACAGAGTTCTTCATCTCCACTCTGAACCTGCATATGACAATGGGAGAAAAGTAAGAACTACGTTTCATACAAATTGAAAAAATATTTATTTAAACTATAGAATTTCAAAATACATTGCATGTTTACCAATAAACACAAAGTTTTATTTATGAAAATAACAATAATATGCAAATAGATATCAATTTCCAGATATGGAAAAACGTTTCCATCTGCCACTCAATTTCAACATTCATGTGGAATGCTTCACGGTTAACTCAACTTCAAGGATATCTAAATAACCTTCAAGGATATCTAAAGCATAAGAAACAACTTGAAGGACAAGTGATGATGTAATAAAACCAGAGGCATATTCCCCTACATGTGGATGACAAATAATTGCAGCCTCTTTAAAGGCTCTTGTGTTCTGGTACATTTATCCTTATCTACAATCATAAATTCAAATCTTTAATTAATAATACATGTATCCACAATTTATTGCATTTGACCAATTCATATATCATTGAATGGAAATCTAGGAATCCATTATATTTCAATCGATGGAAAAGCTTTGGAAATTAAATCAGATATATTTTCTGCAATATGAAATAGGTATAAGAAAATAATATTACCAATATTGAAAACATGAATGCATACTATCTTGAAATTTGACTATAAATTAGAGGAAAAATTATTTCCTTGGTGTTAGTGACTTGTCATTTTCCAGACGTGATACTTTATTATCTAATAAAACATGTCTCTAAATTATAAATGTGCTAAAGCCTAAAATCAATGGAAGAGACCACATCATGCTTATGGTTATGAAGATCAAACGAAGGCATGCACATGTACCTATTAGAATGGAGTTATATAATTTAAAATGCCAATAACATGTTTTTAAAAAGCCTAATATATGATGTCTAATCTCAGGAATATCTAGAGAATGGTAGCAATTATTTGCTTCGAGACTTAGTATATATGTTTGACAAGAGGCATTTTCTTTATGAACCATTCTCCAACCCAGAGGACAAATGCTCCCACCGATGAATATACAAGTAAAACCATCAAGAATACGAATATACAAATAATCACTCTTGAGTAACCAACATTCATTTTAGAAAAAAATTTGGTTTGTTTCTACACTAGCCGTTATGATGGTAGGCTTCCCAAATATGTAGAGTTTGAATATGTTTCCATATGTCTTAATTAATTCAATAACAAAGAGATATTTTCATTATATTTCAAATGCACAGCAACATGAATAAATACATTGAAGAACAAAAAAACTAATATGGGTGCAACAATGCAAAACTACATAGAACAAAATTTGATACCTTGAAATTATTTTTTGAAGGAAGGAACCACCATTGAAGGTATTGAAAGGATAAATATTTTTTAGAGTTTCTCCAACGAATGGAAATCTTATGCTACCAATCAGTATCTTTGATTTCTCTCCCTGATTTCCTTCAAAAGTATTATCTTTCAATTCACCACACATCATTACCTTTAAATTGCTTAAAAATGGTAGATTTTGACAACTTCTGCACTGCTCTAGTAGTAGGAACTTCAGTAGCCCTCATTTTATCCAAGCTCCACACATTGTCTATCTAGTAGTAGCATCTCAAATCACTATTGCAGGTTGAATGTTACCTTATTCTATGTGTCCTAATTGCCATATTTTCAAGAAATAAAAATCCACTGTCCATGAATGGCTTGCACTTAAATTAATTATAAAAAGAAAAAAACTAATTTTCAATCTGGAAATTATAAGAGAAAATAGACACAAACCCTTCATTACTGAGAATAGGCATTGTTCCCTCCTCAAGATCCATGTTTTCGGGATAAATCATCAAGAAAGAGTTTTCAAGATCATAGTCAATGCATTCATGGAAGTATAACCTCTATAAGTGAAGCCCAAATACCCAAGAAGACCCTGTCTATAAGGAAAAAATCCCTTTCTATAAGGAAAAAAGGCCTTTTTCTTCAAGTCCTCATATTGGGCCCTATTGGTGGTATAATGGAGCTCGTGAAGCGAAATTAGAATCTTCCTAACGGACTTGGTAAAACTTCCCCGAGATTGAGGATTCACAATAAAAGTCTTTGTTCCTCGTGCCTCTCGAAATTGATTTAACATTGCAACTGTTTAAATCCTTCTAGTGCTTTGACCTTGAATTTGAACTTTTGTTAGTGGGTTTCAACTGCTTATATTTCTCAACACTCCCATGCCTCTCAGATTGCTTCGCATGGGCAATAAACAAACCACAGAGCTTATCCTTTCCCTTGGCCCATCCCTCATTCGCACTCCTAAACAAAACATCATTCAAAATCCACCATTTAGTCTCCCTAGGCTTCTTATGAATAGAACTCTTGATGTCCTCATGACAAGTAGGTATTCCCTTTTCCTGTTCTGATGAGAAAAATTCCTCGGCATTCAATTTTTAAGGCTCATCATACTAGTGGAAAATCCTCATCTGTAGTGAACAACAACTTGGTGTGCCTTGAGTTGGATAAGGAACGATCTAGAACCCTTTCTTTATTACTATCCTCATTCACGGATGTGATAAAGAGATCAAAATATCTTCCATCACCATAGCTACTTTGATTTACGTTGGTAAACCTCACATAATATCTTTCAAAATCGTCCACCTAACTCTGTCACCCCTCCATGACAGGCGATCGAGGTGACCATGGGGAATGTATCGAGCATAGGTTTTATGAATAATTAGTTGAATTGAAGCTCCTATTATTACCATCATCATATTTGATACCGAGCAACACCTTCACAAGAAGTTGTAGACGAGGAGGAAGAAACATAGATTGAATATTTCCATTACAGAAGAGCTAGTCATCCATACACAATAAGCTGACTGAATTGAGCACTCCATATACCACTATGAACCATGCCTAAACTCAAGAACATCTCCACTAGATCTCCGAATAATTCTCTCCTTACCAGAAAATTTTTCAAAATAACCCTCCCACATTATTTTTTAGAATGTCAGGCTTCTCCTCTGAGGCATAGGGAACTTCAGATCTGGTCGACTTGGTGAACTCTGACAAAATAGCAAATGATCAAATTAGGATAGTAGATTCACTAAAATAAAAACCCTCCAAAATGATATCCATTTCCTCTTCCATAATTATATATCCATTTACTCTTCTAGGATTGGATGGCGCACTATGTTTTGACCCTCGAAAGCATTTGATAATGTCGTGAACCCTTAACTACCGAAGCTTCTTCAAAGGCTCCTGTGAAGCTTATGGGGAATCCAAACTTTTTGTACGCAAAAATTGAAATTTTTTATCATTCAAGCAATTTATTCCATCTTGTATGCCTCCTTTGGTATGCAATGCTTTCTGTAGAATGCAGAGATCTTGGTGGTCCCTAGATGAGTCAATGTTGGAGCAAGCAGGAAGGATATATGTAGAGCGATGAGGATAGTAATGGCACTGGAGGATGGATAAGAGGGGAAGGAGGTGAGGAAGAGGGAATTGAATATGGGAGATGTGTCAACAAAAGGAGAAATGAAAAAATCTATGTGTTAATTATTTATTTGAGAGGTAGGTGAAAATGACGTTTGGTGTAATTACCTTGAAAAGCATAGTAAAAATGGATACAAGAATGGAGCATATTTAAGGATAGAAAGAACATTAAAAAAATAGTAATCTTCAGTTTCCATAATTTTACAATATAGAAGTAAGACTGTAATGGTTTTAAAATTTAAGAGAAAATCTTGAATACAAGTAAAACTACTAGGGTTTAGAGGTACTTGTTTATTGGTGGGCTTGAATTTGGTTGGTGTTTAATTTTTAATTTCTTCCACGTTGTATATAGAAAGATAATTTCTTAAAAATAACAATAGATTTCATTAGATATTGAAATCCTTATGAGTGTGTGTATTAAGTCCAAATGAGATTTATTAGGGAG
>APFE031539722.1:0-19858 GCA_000404065.3 Pinus taeda
AAGAGATATATATTTTTAACTTATATATTTTATTAAATACAGTACAATGGGTTTGGATTTAAGGTAGAGAGAGGGAGAAGTAGAGTGGGGGAGACAAAGGGACAAAGAGGAAGGACGAGAGAGGAGAATGGAGAGAGAAGGGGAGAGAGAGGAAAAAAGAAATACATTAAGGGATAAAAGTGGAGAGAGAGGGAGTTAGAAGGGAGAGAGGGAGATGAAATGTGGGAGAGAGGAAATGATAGAGGAGAGAAAAAATGAGAGGATAGAGATAGGGATAGAAGGAGAAGAGAGGGAGAGAGAGGGAGACATATATATGGAGGGCGGAGAGAGGGGAGGAGAGAGAAGGAGAGAGTGAGAAAGTTGGAGAGTGGAGAGAGAGGAAAGTTGGAAAAGAAGGGATAAAGAGGATGGAAGAGATAGAGAACTAGAGAGAGATGGCTTTAGAGGACGCCAGAGAAGAAGGGAATAAGAAATAAATAGATAGAGAATGGTAAATAGGGAGTAGTAATGACAGATAGATGGAAACTATACTAATTTATATTCATAAAAATGAATTATTTAATATACTATAGAAAAATTAATCAGAAAAAAACTATAAATAATTATTTAGAAATAATCACATCAATAATATTTCAAACCAACTATTATAAATATGAATTATTTAATATGCAAATAAAAATTCTTAAATAAATTTAGAACAACTAAACTATTACTAATGTAAAACATAAACCTCTAATTAATACCAACCCAACACAAAGTCATTAGTAAATACAATAATAACTAGAAAATCAAATTACTACATTACACCATTATCTTACCATGAAATTTAGTACCACAATGTACATAACTACCTAATTTGTTCAGCTGATTATCTCCTACCTAATAAGCAAATGGTCGGGCCTATCAACTACAATTTTTTCACGATTAAAAATACCCCTTCAAAAGTGAGTACGATCACCGAAAATAGAATAGAAATGGAAGAACCAGCAAACTTGATGTTCTCGCTCAAGAAATCAACGACGATAACGATAATAATCCCTCTGTCAATCTTCATCGTGCGCAAAGGATGACCTTCTCCTCTCTCTGTCAAATTGCAACTTTAGCGACGACGAATCTCTGTCATTTTCATCAAACTTATACCCTTGTAAAGCTTGCATGGCAGTTGCGGCACATTTAGGGTTATCGAATTCCACAAAGCACAGAACAACTACAGCACTCGCTGATTCTCCCTCTCCATCTCCACGAGATCTTTTGGATTCCTTGGGCTTTTTAACAATCCTCACTTCTTTGAAACCGCGGAATTGGCGAAATATGTGAGCTGCTTCTCTACTAGTGCAATCGCTTGGCACACCCATGACAAACAATGTGTTGGATGCATCTTCTGGTAGATATGGAAGATCATCCGCAGGTTGCCTCCTCCCAATTAATGGGTCTAGCCGATGGCTATCAGACCTGAAATTAAAACCCTTATCTTCTCTTAACCTATTTGAATATGTAGGCGGCTGAGTCTGCGAAACAAAGCGATGGTCATCAAGAAAAGGAAGAGAAGGAGCACGAACATGATCATCCAATAAGCGAACATCTAGTCTGTCACCACCTCTGTCATCAACCCTGAGGTCTTCGCTAGGGTTAACGTAAAAACCAGACAATGACGTATCACGAGTATAGTCATAATCATAATCATCGCGGGGCCGCTTGGCGAGTACGGATCTTTGCCAGTCCCTTTCTCTCTCAGCGGCTGTTGATCGGAATGCTGGGTACTCCATGTTTCTCTCTCTTATTACGCCAACCGAATCAAAGACAGTTGCGATCTAATAGATTAATACAGAAAGCCCAAAAATAACCGGAAACAAACCCTTTTATTGCCCAATGTCGATGCTCTTGTAGAATTTACGATGTAGATGTATTAATATAGGGAGTATGGAACGCGAATATACATATATATTTTACGGTGCTCATGTTTTTATGGTCGGCCCATTTTAATTGTTATACTGTCACCAGCCAAACCCGATGATCCATCATTTGTCGTCTTTAAATGTTTAAATCTCAAAATTGTGGTTGTAATATTGGGAGTATGGTTGGTTCTCCTGTTCACCAGCATTTAATTTCACGGGATACTTGTGATAAATCTCAAGATGTGGACTACCTCTTCACCTAAAATCTCTGTTCTTATAAAATTATGAAGTTTCTAATATATTTGACTTAACCACGCTTAAATTCATTCACAAATTACCGATTCATCGTGACTTTAAATAAATGAATATAATCAAAATATTTTGAACTTTGAAATTAACAGATCTTATTCTTGCTGAAGCCTAAGTTGTATTTGGAACATATATTAAGCCTCGCTTGTGTTTGGAACATAACAATCCCATATATTGCTCGGGATTTTGTTTACCAAGATGTCGCTAAGTTCATCAGACTTTTATTAATGGATAACATTTAATTTTCTATCTGCCACATTACGTATTTTTGTGGAAAAAATACTCCCTTCTATTTACATATGTGGTCTACAAATACTTTTGTTGAGGGAGGTAACTATCTCCTTTTCTGGTAAGTGTTTTATAGTTTTTATAAAGTTTGGTATCGGTATTTATTATAAAATAGTGAATAAATATTATACGTTAAAAATTAAAATTTTGTAAGAATGTTTGTTATGAAATGGTGAATAAATATTACTGGTATATTTATTGTAAAATAATAAAAAACTATTATATATGAAATGTAAAATTTTGTATAAATATGTGTTATAAAAAGCTCAATAAATATAATAGGTAAAAGGCAAGAGATTTTATGTAATTAAGTGAAATATTTTATTATTAAATTTAAATAAATTTAAATAGGTTTAGGTGTAACTTTTATTAAATAAATAAAAATTATTTATTTTTTACACTAATTTGTTTTGGGTTAACATTGGATTTAACACATCATATTAAAATTCATCATTTTAGTTTTAAAATTGGATTCAACATATGATGTTAAAATTGATATTTTCAACTTCAAATAGTCATGGTTTCTCTCTACTTCATATTATTGTTACCTACTCTTGTGTAAGCTAACACTAAATTTTGCAAATAACAAGGACTCAATTTTACAAATAACAAGGAATACTAAATATCTTTTGTATGAGTTCATTAACATTGGATTTAGCATGTCATATCATATTAAAGGATATATTTTCAATTTCAACATTCAATTTAACACATTATAAAACCATTTCTCTCAACTACATTTCTCTCAACCACGAGAACTACATCCAATTCATAGTGGAAGATGGACAATTATACTCTACCTTCTTCTAGATTTAAACCTATGACTTCCTATGAAGAAACATATGCTCTTAACCATTAGGCCTGCTCAAGTATGTTAATTATCATTTTTATTATATTTATGGTCATACAAATAATCAAATTAGAAGTACAATATACTAAAATATAAGTTTTATTTTATTAAAAAAATGAAATAGCAATTACAATTTACTATCAATAACTTTATCACTATCCAATTTGAGTATAATATATTAGTTGAGATAGTTTAATATTTAAATGAATTTATCATTATCCATTTTCACTTTAAATTAATGGTTGAGACAAAGACTCATTGTGGAAAGTTTATAATATATTAGCTGAGATAGTTTATTATTTAAATGAATTTATCATTATCCATTTTCACGTTAAATTAATGGTGGAGACAAAGAGACATTATGGAAGGTTTCTTTCCATCAATAAAAGGGAGTTAAATTGAAATAATTTAATTTCAATAATCTAACAATCATATAATTCCCACATGGTTTAAGAAACTTGGTTACAAGGTGTTTTGTTAAGAAATTCTATGGTAAAAATGTCACTAGTTCGAAACCCTATGGACACAAATCCAAAGCATGAGTTTCGTGTGGCCTAGATCACATGTGATCGCTATGTGATTTGGGATCTTAGATTCCTCTAAGTGGAAGTCTCTCAAACCATAAGTGTAATGTTCCCAATGGAAAATAATCGTAAATAACAGAGACATGCACTAAGCTACAATAATAGGAAATTCACACATGTATGCAAAATTAGCAAACCACACACTATGAGTAGCAAATTTGAGTCATTGTTTTTGTAAGCTTGCGAGGACTATATCTTCATCATGTCCAATATATCACCTAGATCGAGGCCGGGAATTGAACTGGTGATTTCACATCAAGGAGTGCTTTAACAAATCACATGATCACCATCTATCCAAGACCCCATGGACTTGAGTTGTTTTATTAATATCAATGCTAGAATTGAGTAAAAAATGAGTGGAATGATGGAACCTAGGCTTGCTTCTACAAACAGATAAGCGAGGTGAAAGATATAGATCCTACATGGTAGAAATGACTTAAACTTGTAACTCATATTGTGCAAAAATTTTGTTGTTATTTTTTTTGCAAGAGTTGATTTGGTATTTTTGCGCTCAATATTGCTCCAAAAGTCATGAAAATATAATATGTGGCTCCTTATAGCAAACCCATAAAACCATAGAAATGGTTTAGCTTAATGCCAAGCCAAGATCAAACCCACAAAGTGTTGTGAATTATTGAGTTTACACATAAAACAAAATGTTGAAGGAATTTTTCTTTCTAGCCTAAATATTGCGTGGAAATTTTTGAAGATTTGACCATGTACTCCCCTCACAAAAAAAAGAAAAATCCAGAAAATTTTTGGGTAGATTCTAGCTTATCTGAAAAATGCTAATATACGAAAAAAATCGGAGAATGCCGATCTCTACATCCAACAATAAATCATGTGAGCAAATGATCCAAATCCACCTCCAAAAATAGGTGAAATAGAGAGTGCAAACCACTCTCATACCACCCTATTATGATGCCTCCCTCATATCTACCCACTTTCACCAGCTTACATGGGGTAAACATGAGATGAGGGGCTACTATGGCAAGGCTCGACCTCCTAGATAACCTTAAGGAAGTGAAATCGATAAAAACCCACATTGCGGACCTTGTATACTTGGTACGAGACTCCAATAAGCCTTTTGAGTCATTCCCATGACTAGTTTGTGGGTCACTCTAAGTTTTATACCATTAAACCCTCAATGGTCCCTTCATATGGACCTGAGTGAATCTAGAAGGCTCCAGCTACTCGTGCAACAAGTCAGTGGTGCATATAGGGACTTTTCTCCTCAGAGTTGTGCATGTGATTCTGAGATTTGTGCCACTTCTGAGGCCCATAATCTAGGTCACTACCCAGAAATCCCTGTAGCTTTTGGAATCCATAATTTACATGAAAACAAGACTTGTGAGGAAAAAAATTATGTGAGGACTAGGCCTCATCATCCCCAACTGAGACTTACATCCTCTCAAACACTTGACATCAATGCAGTCTATAGGACATGAATACAAGATAGAGCATAAATGACTGATAACTCATATGAGACTTGACAAGAAGGATCACCACCCTCTTCCCTTAACTATGTTGACATCAACTAGGTCTTGCATTCATTATCCTTTAAGTTGAAAGTAAATACATGAAATATCCATGACTATAACTAGTCATATAACCTGCTTATAACCATACTTAAACCATGTAAATATCAATGAGGTAACAACCATTAGTAAAATATAATAATAAGTATTGAAGCAAGAGAACTTAACTTTTATTAAACCTAGGCAAGAGCCAACCAAATTCGGGACTTTCACATACCACCAAACCATAGACGTGGTTGAATGAAATCCTTTTTTAGCCAATCATCCCTGTGCCATATTGCAAGCATGAATATGGGATCTCAGGTATAAACCAATCCAAAAAAGTCCAAGGGAATCAAGATGTTAAACCACCTCCACCCTCACCAAACCATGATCTCGCCAAAACCGGCACCAAGATCACAAAACAAAACCAAGCTTGGAACACCTCTAGAATCCATCGCTATCATTGAGTAATTTCATGTCTCCTCGTCTCTTAGGCTTTACCACAATACATACTAGATCACTAGGCCCAAAACCGAGACACCACCCTAGGGATTTACCATGTATCCCATCAAAGTCAGTCAAGGGATTCCTAGGCCTTTGAGGATTTTCATGAGCCCACCTCCACCCCAGATTCTGAAACCATTCATGAATTTCAAAGCTCAAAACTAAGAAAAAATCCCATCAGACCATGGCTATCTTGAAAAATTCAAGGCAAGGTTGAAAACCATTGTCATAACCTGACAAAATTGTGCCACTAACAACTAGAGAACCAAATACCAACATGAAAATCCATGTATTTCAAAACCATTTAGGAAATCACACCTATCATAGGTTACCTTCTCTTTTCTTTCATTTCTTTTTCCTGTCCTTCCTTGCTTACTTTTCCCTTCTTTTCTCCAAAGTTAGAATGCTCCAACAAAACTCTATCCAAGAGTGTAAGAGAAAGAGAATAATATGAGAGCTCCAAAAATAAACTAATCAAAAGCCATGAATTGATCCTCATAAGCCTTTTTATTAATGACACCTCTATTTTGTCCATTTTCCATTATTTTCCTTCAATTACCTTCTCAAATGTAACCTATGACTTTTCACCTTCCTTTTATCCTAATTTCCTTTATTTTCATAAATAAATTTCCCAAAATAACATTTGTCCTTTTTTAATGCCTTAGTTATTGCATTTGCCAATTTCCCTTAGCCATAAACACCTATAATGATGCACATTAGGATATCTTTGCCCAACATTCAACTTGGAATAAGTGTCCCTTAACTGTGGTCCTTTTTTCCTTTATTAACTTTTATTACATGAAATTTTAACGAGGGGTTTTTACAAAGACATTGTAAACAAAACAAAGTTCAACACAAGGCAAGGAAAGTGCATGTTTTGCACTTTTACGATTCTCGCAAGCAATATATAGAAACTACTGTGAGTCATCACACTTGTAGAATGGGAAAAGTGCACTGGGTGGCTCTATCTTAGAAAAATAAAGTTTGATGGGGCTAATTTCATTAAAACATGCAAAACAAACCCTAACTAAGCTTAAAAATATGATTTTCTAAGTCCAATGACCATATGAATAAGCCAAATAGAGTCAATTTCGAAGGTTCTAAAAGGCTAGGCAAAGAAAATTAGTAAATAATATCTCATCCACCAGTCGAGTTGTGAAGTTGTTTTATGGATAAATCCCTTCTACGAATAGGAGTAATCTCCCTCGACCTAGTGGCTTATTCTAGAAACATCCAAGAAAAAAGTGCAATGCCTTCCTTAGATATTTTTTAAATACAAGAAGAAAACCTACTTGGAATACATTGCAAGCTTCCTCTTTCTCCTTGCTTGTTAGCTCCATCTCCAACTACAATTTCTAAAAGTGGAACATAAAAATCGTTGAAAACAAGCAAGAGAACCAAAACATAAAAGATAGCATATACAAACAAATCTAAAGTATAAACCAAGGTTTCATGTTCTACGTATGCATAAATAAGACATAGTGTGTAGAAGAAACAATGCACTTTTGTATTAATAATGGCAAGAAAATATTATAACCCTCGTAGGAATTAACCTTATAGATCTCTCCCATCTGTCTTGTCCTTCCTTTCCCACAATAGAAAGCCAATCACACCTCAAGCACATGAATGGATTATGGACCTTTAGACGTAAATGAGTAGCATAGAGGAAAAATTCATAGCCTCTAGAAGCCACAAGGAATCTATGGCATGGGTTGTCTTTATAAGGTAAATGAGGTGCCTCATCTAATAGTCATAACACTCTTTGTACAACAAGAGTTGGGTGGGAGGAGGGAAAAATGGATGACATGCTTTTAAGAATATGATCTTGAATTCAAGCAAGTTCACATAATAAAAGACCATGGTCTTTATCCCCTTGTAAGAAGCAATGAACGCACCAAAAGAGGAATATTCTAGGTGGGAACAAGAGGTCGATATGTTTAATATAGAGAAACTTTCCCCAGAAGTACTACCATGTCTTCATATGAAAATATGCGAAAATAATTAGAGCATGAGACATTTCCTTCACATCTATCGACTAAGTAGACAAGGGAAAGATACCTTAAAGTGTTACCTTACCAACTTGTGCATGGTGTGATTTTCATAAAGCACCACAATGGTGTCCTACTTAGATGTTTGGAGCCTCCAGATTGAGAAAGGTTGTTAAGAGATATCCACAATGGACCAGTAGGTAGGCACTTTGCAAGTGATATCACTTTGCATAAGGCAGTGAGGGCTAGTTATTATTGGCCCACGTTATTTAAGAATTCTCATGCCTATGCCCAAAAGTGCCTAGTTTTTCAAATATGTGATGATCACGATAGGAATTCAACTACCCCTTTGCTACCAATAACAGTTGAGGAACCATTTCAATAGTGGGGATTCGATGTTATCAATGAAATATTTCCTCATGGATCAAAGGAGAATTTATACATATTAACTGCAACTGATCATTTGAATTACTGGACTGAAGCACTTCCACTAAGACAAGTCAATGATTAGGAAGTCATATTGAATCTCAAATAGAATATCACAACCAAGTTTGTTGTTCCTACAACACTTGTCTTTGATAATTATACTTAATTTTTCCTGCGAAAGAATTATGAGTTTGAATTAGAAAATGGTATTGTTTAAAAGCGTGCATCAAAATACTATCCACAAAGGAACAATTTGGTTGAGTCTAGAAATAAGAACCTAATCTGTATTATAATAAATGGCATGATGCTTTGGTGAATGTGTTATGTGCACCATTTCACTCTCAAAACCTGTATGAAAACCTCTCCCTACATCCTTGTATACTGAAAATAAGTTATCCTCGCTCTGAAAATATACCTCAGAGCCTTGCTGCTTTCTCAAGAATATCAAGGTGAACATTGCCTTCTTGTTCATAGTAGAATACATACCTTTCTCAATCTAGAGGAAGAAAGGCTCAAACCGAAAGAATTTTTTTCTTACACCATAACCAAATCAAGAGTTGGTTTGATAAGAAGTCTGCAAGGAACAAATATTTCGGTGTTGGAGACCTAGTATTAAAGTGGGAAAAGGCACATGAAAACAAAGGTAAGCACACCAAATTTAAGCCATTTTAGGTTGGAACTTATACCATCATTGAAAGCCTTGGCTACCCTTTTTATAGGTTGAAATCCTTAGATGGGAGGACTGATCCTCTGCCCGTCAATAGTTGAGATCTTAAGCATTAATTCCAATAGCAACTTTGGGCTATGTTCCTGCATCTGTATAGTTCTATTTTCTTGTTTTGTGATGTTTATCCTATCATGTTTTAGATTTATTTATGGTTTTTTTGGTTAGTGCACATCAATAAGACCTTATGTTAATGTGTTTGTATGGCCCAAATGAAATATGTGGCAGAAATGAAAAGAGGATTGTGGCAATGACATTACTCGGTTATATGTTAAGTCTCCTTATTTTTCTGGGTCTAAGTGTTTGCTCAACTAATGTCCACATGCAAAATATGAAACATGCAGAATGGAAAACTCTTAGTGGACCTATGATTCCCATACCTTTGGATTTTCATTTTTGACAAGGTATTTTATTTTATGGTGCATTTATGTGTTGACTTGACTAAGTAGATAAAGGAAAGGAGGAAACCTTTAAATGACCATATCAATTTCTTACACTATATGACTCCCTTTAAACAAGGAAAAACCTCTCTTTCTTATAAACTAATATGAGATCCCTCTTCCAAATTAAAATAAATAAGTGACTTTTCACATTCTATTAGTAACTAAATAAAAAGTTGAAGAAAGGAAAGGCTTCCTACGTAGAGAGGTGAAGAAAGCAACTTCTTCGGGGTACTAAATAGACCTGCCCACAAGGGAGTGAAATTGGGGAACAATCTTAATATTTGACTGTAAAAATCTCAGAACATTATTATCCTTTCCTAATCTAAACAACTAAGTTATGACATATTATTGGATGTGTTTAACATAAGTAAATAGGATAGTTCATGTGGTAAATTGGGATAAGTGGTGAAGCTAGGGTGATCCTTATGATGATTCAATAACTCCTTAAGGTCTATACTCTATGCTAAAATCTAGACGTAGACAAAGAAGATAGAGTTCATCTAGTGTGTTGCCAAGTGTTGTTGTTGCTACAACACCCTCCAAAATTTTCGTCATGTTTGAATTTTAGAGCCTACCTATCATCATGTGAAGTGTTAGATTTTATCTTCAAGTGTCATTTTATGTTTTCACACATGTTTCAAGTTTCCATGTCCCTCATAATTTTTGTTAAATAGTCAAGAATAGATATAGTGCACTTTTGAGTCATACTGAACTTTCTAGTCACAAAATGACATTTACATGTCACAATTTCCCATGCTTTGCTTGCTACACTTGGATAATGTATTTCAACTGGAATTTGGATGTTTATTTCTTAGTCTTGGGTCCTATTCGAGTTAAAGTGATGAATTGAGATGTATAATGTTGTATTTTACTCCTAACTCATTGTCCTTTTCCATGTTTTACCTTTCCATACTTAGTCATTTTTTTACCTTTCAACTCTTATTATGGGCTAGCAAGAGAACAACATGCACTGCTAAAGCCTATCATTGACCCTCCTTTTCATCTAGAAATGTGCCCTATGTGATTCTGAGTCTCCCCTCTTTCTCTTCTACACTACACAATTCTAGCGAGAAAGACCCCTAACCTTGTTGCTTACTATCCCTCCTATGTCAGTCCTACTTATGACTACTAGTGTAGCACATTGTACACTTCTAGTGGGAAGTGATGCCCTTTATTTCTTCTCATAGTTGAGCCTCACACCCTTCTTATGTCCTTGGCCTTACCAACGAGTGTGTGGTGCATTCCTAATGAGCGGTCATTGTAGCATTACCCCTTGGAACTATGTCATATACTCAACTTTCCTCTTCCTCTCCTTGAGTTGTACATGGCATAGTCTTAGTGAGGATTACTTGCTTCCCTATCTCGTACAAGTGCACTCTACAATCAAAAGAGCCCCTTTTCTCTCCCTTGTGCATTGTCGACCCACAATCAATAAATTGAATAAATCATCATAGAGTAGGATATTTATGGTCTAACGTTTTATTTTGATGACCCATCCATACTCACAAATGTTCTGAGTAAGCATGGAAAATATATTTAAGGAAAGTATTCAAAAACCATTATCTAAGGATATATTTTGAGAACATAGGCATAAAGAAACCATGTTATGATAATTCATGGAATGTTGGATCCTTATGATCAAAGTGACCCATGAAGACTCTATAATACCTCTAAACCTTTTGGAGGGTGGAAGACAACCACAATACAATATTTTTCACAATTATTGAATACATAGTGGCAATTTCATCACTTCTCAATAACTTCATGCTACAAGTCACTGGTATCCAAGTTATCAATGTCAGTGACTTATCTTGTTGTCATCACATGTCGATGTGGAAAATGATGTTGTAATTTTGAAAAAATATTGTAAATGTAAATATGTCAAAGTCCAAGAGGCCCATATCGACAAAAGATTGATTAGGAAAAGTCCAAATAAGTCCAAAATTCATATTAGAATTCCAAGGGTCACGAGAGTTGTTCAAGAGTCATGAGGTTATGAAAGGTCATCCCACTCATTATAAGAGAAGTCTCACTACTGAAGCAAAGGGACTTTCCCCTTGCCTTCTGTAGATAAGATTTAGAGAGGAATATATTTCTTTTAGCGAGAGTGCAGTGGCTTAATGCTCCACTATTGGAGCTAGTTGTGTCTCTTTGTAATAATATATCTTGGATCTTTCACTTAATAATTAGAAGCTCATTGAGCCATCACACTTTCATGCATATATTGTAAATGTTGTAATACTACACTTTAGATGTTTTTCGTATGTGTTTATGTTCTCATATGTTATAATACTTCATTGGTTTTGGTTCTTACCTTGTCGAATGTGTGTTGTAATTGTTTTAATGATCATTATGTCTATGTGAACTATTCCACTATATGGTTAACGATTCCTTCATATGTATGTGTGTGTGTGTCTCTATTAGAATAGTACTACTAATTTTCTTCAAATGACTCACTTTCTCTTCCCTTTCGATGAAAGAACCTTGATACATACTGAAATTAAACATTTTGTAAGGCTTACTTACTTGCTCATTTGAAAGTACATTCATGTTTCTCTCTTATGCTAATTATTGCACCCAAGGAAAATCTTTAATAACATGGCAGTCAGTCCATATTATGGATTGGGCTTCTACACCATATGGTGTGAGATCTTATTGGGATTTCAAAGTGGGGATGCCCCTTGCATGTTGGCAGTTTCCAGTACTGTCAACAAGTTCCCACATGGAAACACACTTCACGCATCAATTCATACCCCATCCCATGTGGAAACCCATAACACATGCCATGTCACACTCATCTGAGGCTCACAACATTGAGCCCATAATGTGATTCTTAACCCTTTGATGTTATATAAATATTGGTCTCGACTTGCCTTTCTCCTTGGCACAATGCACATTCACATAGGTTTAATCCTCGGGAAAGATGGGGAACATTTAGGTCAACTACCAAGCTGGGACTTTCCCATCTCTTAGCCCCAACTCCCTTTCCTTCCATAACATATGTCACACACGAATATCCTCAGAGGTCATGTGACATTAAAATTTCCCATCTCTTCACCAGGAATTCTCCCTCCCCTCACCCTCTCACTTTCATACCTTTTGCATGCATGCACTCCTATATGCCTCTTTAGATCTAAAAAATATAAGGCCCAACATGACATCACCTTGAGATTATGTCACTTTGATCTAATGTTGAAATATGGTCAAAACATATCCATGTTGGTGTCACATTGGTGTCATGTTGTTGTTAGCGTAAGATTATGTCATACTAGCATCATCATGTCCACGTGGCCTTCTCTAGTCCCACCACATGTCACTCATTTTTGGGCCATTGTTCCCTCCAACATGGCCATTGGACCCTACCATGTCTCACAACCCTTGTGCACCATCTCACCCCTAGATCCACATCATCTCCACCACAATTTCCTAGCTTAGATCCCACTAGGGTCATCACTCTTGTCCAAATTTCCATTTGTAAATATTTTAGTTCCATTTTGATGGATCCTAACCTGACCTCAATATAACCTCACCTCGGCTTATATTCCCTGTGTTTCCAATTATATAACCATTGCTTCAAGGTTGAGACTAAGAGAGAGACCCATCCATATTATCATGATAATTTATTTATCTCTCACCTTGCCATGCCATCATTTCTCAAGCCTATGATACCAATACATAGCCCTCTCCAAGGCAAGAATGGGGATCACACCATTACATAATAGGAAGGACAACGCCTATCAACCTGGAAACACTTTGGAATTCATCACTCACTTAAACAATGTCAATATTATCTCTCCTAAGCTTCGAAACTATAAATAAAACACTCGGACCATTTCTCAGGCACTAATAATTAGACATTTGTGACCATCCGATAGAGGGTGCACATGAGAAATTTGTGGCCATTTGATATATGGTGCACATGTTTGGGTGGAACATGGAATTAATGAGCCTAGTTGTAGCCAATCACCCCATAAGCCAAGTTCAGTACTTGAGGAGGAGTGCTCAAAGGAATAAAACCAACACTGTAACCAACTACAAGCCATTATCCAATGACAAAACATAGAAAACACCTCCCCATATCAAGGATCCAAAGGATTACAAATCCTCCACCCAAAACCAAGAATACAAAAATCTTCTCTCATTCACCTAAATATTGAATCATCTTACCCATGGCCTAGCCTAGCTTGTGTAGTGTTCTCTTCCTCCCATTTTTTAACAAACATATTGTGCCATGTGGAGTCTTATTGTTATAGACATTTTTGGGCACTTCAACCCCAATCACGAATGTCCATAAACTGAGGGCTCTTAAGTCCCTAAAAGTGTTTCTTCACTGCCTAAAGGAACAAGGTCAACTGATTACATCATCTCCCAAAATTTCTCCACTTAAAACTGCTCATAAATGGTCAAAACTAGACCATACTGAAAGCTCCATGCAGAGGGTGCGATGCATATCACCTTCCCGATGTACAGGGTGCGATGCATACTATTTTTCTCTTATGCAGGGTGCGATGGTCAGGAATGGACAAATGGTAGGGACAAAAATGTGATGTGGAAGATCATGGAACCTTCCAGAAGCTTCCCCTCTGACACTTGCCACTCCATTTTCGACCAGGGATGACTAAGAGATCATCGTTCTCCAAGTGGAAGCAGAAACTATCAGAGAGAGGACACTAATCAAGATCCCAAAAGGTGAATCACCTCTCTGTAATCATCTATAAATGGATCCCTCATCACAGAGCATCTATATATGGATCCCTCATCACAGAGATCGAGAGGCTAGAATTTTGTAACTTATAGAGAAGTGTTGTTGGTATTCTGGTGTACATTCACAGTGTTGGGTGATATTGTTTTGCTTGAGGTGAAGAAGGGCTTCTTAGCTGGAGGATGATGCTAGGTTAGAGCTCATGGTTGTAATCCTCTTGCTACCTTTTATCTGAATAAAGCTATTCTTGTTTCCTTCCATATTCTTGTATACTTGTTTATATATGCTTGTATATGGTTAACGTACATCTGATCCTACATTATTTATGAACTTAGATCCTTGTTTCTTGCATAGTAGTATGTTACTGTGATTCTACAAGTCCTTTTGAAGCTGAGAAGACAAAGAGCAAGCGGAAAAACTCTATCAACAAAGGGAGGAAATCGATCGCAAGACTCAGGTTGGCCCTCTTGGTTCTCCTCTCATCTATATTCATAAAAGGAATCAATAATAGACTTTGATTGTTTGTTTCTAATATAGCCACCCATCTTAGTGGGAATAACAACATCCGTGTGGACACTATTCCTGTATAACAAAATGGCGACTCCGCTCAGGAGCGACTAGATTACTTGTTAGCCTATCTATCCTTGTTTCTTTTATAAACATACAGATGGAACCTGAAGTCAAGCTAGCTAGCCTTCGAACTGCATTTGTCATACAAATGCAAAGTAGATCAATGTTGCTTCAGTTAATCTCTGGGTTTTGTTTTTAAATTAAACAATATATCTACAAGTAATGTAATTTCCCTGAGTGGTGGCTCTAGTAACCTCTTAGATCACCCCTATGTTTTTACATACATTGATCTGTAATTATTCATCTTAAACACCTGAACTAAACTACAAACTGTGAGTGAAATCTCATTCAAAGTCTCACACTGTAACCATCGCACCCTGCCTTCACGGCAGCCTGTATGCATTGCACTTCCCAAATTGAGTAGGTGCACTGCATACTAAGTTCACTGTGTAACAGGTGCGATGGTCAGGGGGGATTGATTTTTCCCTTGGACTGTGGATATTTCTCACTGTTTTCATTCTTATTCAAGAGTTTTTGCTGTATGTAATTAGTGTACTTCTATGAATACCCCCTTCTCTTGCATTATTCTACCTCCTTAGTGCAAAGAACTATAAATTTTTTTTATGTATTGTGCACCGTTTTAGTTCTCTTTTGCAAAAAGTAACATAGTCGAACTGTTGTCCCTAGATCTGAAAGTGTCGTAGTTGTCGTTTTCAGTTTTAGAAAGCAATCCCATTGTTTTAGATAGTTGATTATACAGTTATTGTTGCATAAGATTTGAATTACTCATTTTAGAGTGTTGAAAAGCAATTTCCATTTCAAAATCGCAAAGTGTCTCTCTTGCTTTCACTTCGTTTTGAAAAAGAATTTTGTTGAGTATAGTCACTTTAAAAGTAATTCAAATTTGCACATAGTTTTATTAGCATCATTTACACATTAAGAGAGCTGAAAACCAATACATGCATGTGCATTTGCATTTTGAATGCTTGGCTTGATTTAGGACTGTGCATATTAGTGTGTGCTCTGTGCTCTGTGAAGTAAAGATGATTGACTTTCTTCCCTTTAGTAGCTAGGATTTTCATTGCTGAAATAAGATAAAACGTTTTTCTATCATCTTAGACTGCATTTAGGAATTATACATACATCACGTGGTGAGCCTGAAAGGTAAACTCTTAAACACGATCAACTTAAATAAATCTCAATGAATCTAACAACGCTTTGGAACTTAACGCAACATTTAGAGGTCTAGGCTAGAGACGTATTCCGGCGTCTTAAAGCCTGGTAACTATTGCTTTTAGTGCTGGTTGGGTGATTCCTCCACTCTGAGACAGCAAGTGCTAGTACAGACTTGTGCTCACATGTATGGTCGCATATATATTAGAGACAACAATAGGCTGCATCCTTTATCCTTAGGAAACCGTGTCTGCCGCCCTATCGACCATAATGCACCGAACATAGCATTCGGGAAGACTGACTGCCGTACCGTAAAAAGTATTCTGCATTTTTATGATTGGTTTGGTAATCCTCTCTGCCTAGATCTCCAGAGAAGGCCATTTTGCTCCTTTTCATACTCCTTAAAGGAAAAGGTCCTCTAAGCGCTTGTCACTTCAAGCTCAATAAAAATTGAAGTTGACTAGAGTCATCTTTTGTTTTTTCTCGACTCTTTAAAATTGAAAAAACAAGTTGTGGCCAAGCGTCTAAAAATTTATTTTAATCGGAAGAACGTCACAAATTCCCCTGTTGATCTTCAGGCTCAGAAAATGCAGTCTACGAACCAAGGATTTCCTCGTGAAGGAAATCCTAGTCCCTTCCTATCTTGGGGAGATGTTGGTCCTCCCCATATGGCCACTTTGTCACTTCCAAGATTGACAATTTGTTTTCCAGTCTCTCTCTTCTCTACCTCTGTCGTTCAGAATTCCACAATTCCTGAACAGTCTAACCAGTGACTATACGACACTAGAGTTGCCTCCCAACCTTCTACTTCATCTGATTCTCCTTCTCGTCCTTCCTCTTCGCTTGATAAAGCCTATAAAGCTAAAAGTCAAGTAGCTAAGAAGAAGAAGAAGCAGAAAGAGAAAAAGGAAAAGAAGAAAAGGGAACCAAAATCGAAAGGGAACAACCAAGTATCATCTAGCAAAAATCCACACATCGCACAGTCAAAACCTAAATCTCCTTATGTCATTTGCAATGGAGACCACTATCACCAAGATTGTCCCTGCATCCCTCGGATCTTAAGGGACTGGTCTCCTCGTTTGCAACATCTGGTAGCATCAACCTCTGCCGATCAGGTTGAATGCTCACCGTCAACCAGTGAAAGTGAAGCACATGGACAAAGAAATAATCTTAGACTTCCTTGGAAGTTGTGTGAAGGCGATCACGCCGTCCACTGTTGTCCCTTCCTTGAAGAGGCTAAAAGAGTTTTAGATAATCATCTTCGAACGATACCGTCACTGAAGAGAAAGAGATTGACACTGTTCAAATTCTTTTCATCAACACCGACTCTGATGAGCTTGGGGGCAGTCCTCCCGTTCCTTTACCATAAGAAGGAAGTTCATTAGAGTCGTACCGGGCCATCTATTCGGTCCCACCACCAAGCAACCTAGTTGTTTCCTTCGACTGCAATCTACTAGGCAGACACCATTTGCCAACCAGTGTACCATTTTGAATTATTGTACAAGCTTACAAAATGGTGATGGTTGGTACAATCATTGATGAAGGGGCTTCTGTGAGTATCCTTTCCTCAACTACTTGGAAAGCACTTGGTTCACCATCGCTTTTGCCTAAAATGAGAAACATAATAGGCTTCGACAAGGGAACCAGTCGACCTTTAAGGATCGTTCCAAATGTGCCCGTTACTTTGAGAAGGAAAACTATTCACATGAACGTTATGGTAGTTCAAGGACCTTTAGATTGCAATCTACTCCTTGGACACGACTATATTTATTGCATGGGAGCCATTGTCTCCTCACTCTTTAGAGTAATAAATTTTCCGAACGAAGGCAGAATGGTCAAGCTCGTAGACCGAATGTCATTCCCTAGTTCACACATCGCAAATAGTCAAATGCCATTCCTCAATGGCATTTTCACGTAAGAAATGTCTCATCAGTCTCCAGTCTGTCCACCTGATGAGCGTGAGTGATTCAGGAAGATGTGACTGAAACCCAAGGGGCATGCACCCTGGTCTGTTTCGGTAGGAAAACCTTGGGTATACGGTTGATTTCCATGAGGGATATATGACTAGTTTGGCCAACCCATCCTCACAGGAAAATGGGAACAGACTGGAATAAGATACCTTCGTTAAGGTTATGCCGAGTGGCTCCGCTCCCCTTTGTCTATTTTGATAGACATCACCGAGAAAGAATTTTATTTTCTACGCTTATAGAACTTTCTTGGTAACCTGGAAATTTTTCACTATACTTGGGGGCATGCAAACCTTTCTGCATGGAAGTGAAGAGAAGCTATTTATTTTTTAAATTTTTAGGACCTCTAATCATTTAAACTCATAAGGCTAGTCGTTTCCTAACTTGCATAAAGAAAGGATCCGTGGCAAAGCTTTAGAGATGTAAGCCACTTCAAAATAGCATCTCAAATCAGATATTTTTATCATACGACTGGTGAGCAATATTGTCACAGAGGTCAAGCTCATTAAAATAAACATAAGTCATGAGAAAATGTTTCTCCCCATGTTTAAGCTCATTAAAAAATGAACAGGTAAATAACCATTGTGAATGCCTTATCGCCAGCTTTTGAGCCTTGGTCGTGTTCTTGCCATCACCTACACTCTATTTTTAGCCGATCATTCACCCCCATATGATTGTTTACCCCTTAGAGGAACATCTGCGAAGAGTGATTCTGCTAGCCATCCTTGTAACACTAACGTGATTCGAAAATTCCAAATCGTACCTGGAATCAGCTGCTACCCGAAACCATCATTTGTTCCTCGAAAACGAGTCTTCTTTAAGCTCTTTTCACCTGACTCGTAAAACATGAAAATATTGCCGAGCGATTGGCCTCTCCGGCTCGTTAAAAGGCATCGGAAGTGCTATCCCTCCTCTAGATTGTAATCTTTTTGGACCTTAGGGATTATTACACAAAACAATCGAGCGCTTGTCTTGTTCGGCTCGTTAAAACTATTGAAAGTTCATCCCTTTTGTATTATTTTATGCTTTTTCGGACTTAAGGGATTATACAACAAAAAATAATCTTCAGATTCTTCTTTCTGTTTCTTCTAGACTCTCTAAAATTGAAAGAGACTGAGGTATCTTTGTTTTTAAACTCGTTAAAACTAAATAGCGACAAACTCATCCAATAGGACAAGAATGAGTTTCACTATCACTAGGCTTGCTAAAATATAGCGACAGGTTTTCCCGAAGGGCGGATTATAGAACAAGCATATGTTATCCTCCTCAAGCTTAACAAAAATAAAGAGGTACTGGTAAGCAATGACTGGGGAAAATTAGGAATAAAACAAGAAGAAACTTTATTGGTTGTTAGTTGCTCTTGAACATGACACTTTCCTTCCGCATCCATGTCGGGTTGGGTTGTTCTGTTCACTGGTCTTCACCATTGGTCCATCACACCATCCATCTATGGGGTTAACGCTACCAATCCATCGTCAGTGTCGTCGATATGTTCAAGAGAAGTCATTCAAACAATTAACCTGTGTCTCACCCACTGCAATACATTCATGCTTCATTCCTTCATGACTGCTACCTTGAACCCTATATCGTCAGTTTGTTTTCACCTCTTAAATCATTTGCTTCATTCCGTGTCATTGATGTGGGATCCATTAAGGCCCTCCTGCGACAAGTCGCTTCTTATCGACGTCAGCTCATTATACAAGAAGTTGACTTAGGAACAACCCTTTCAGTATTTTGAAGCTTGCATGCCTCAATGGCAAGTTTCTCACTTTCGGCGACAGGTTTACATCAATGGCCTTCGATCGAGAGATTTTGCGTGGTGTTCGAAGCCAAGTTGTTTTTCATGCCACGTAAATTGTACTGTAGTACCTTGAGGGTCATTGTCATTATTGGTGATTCCTCTCGCGCCTGTTAA
>APFE031539722.1:19946-31872 GCA_000404065.3 Pinus taeda
CTCTCGCGCCTGTTAACAGCTTACATCATTGGCTGGTAATCAGGCGATGTCTTTCCATGTTCGACTCCAAAACATTTTTCACATGGATCGACTTGTACTCCAAGTGAAGATTGGCCGAGTTTTGAAGACCCCGGATCTAGTTTCATCCATCCGGGTTGTGATATATTCAGGAATATAAAAACATCTAGTGTACATCATTGTCGAACAGATGATCATCCAAATCAAAGGATGATGTGTCCATATCATCAGTCTGTCACACAGACGATCGTCTGTCCTATGTACATGAAAATGAGTTTATAAAAGATGAGCATAGGAATGCCCGCCTCATCTAGATCATGAAAAAATGTTGTCAAATAATGTATTTTATTGTATCTTATTACAGGTCGCCTCCCAGCTCAGAAAAACTTCAGATCCTCATAGTAAATCATTTCACCCGACATCAAAAATGATTAATGACCTCATGCTTTACAGGCGACCTGTTATAGACATTTTTGGCCACCTCAACCCCAATCATGAACATCCATAAGCTGAGGGCTCTTAAGTCCCTAAAAGTGTTGCTTCAATGCCTAAAGGAACAAGGTCAACTGATTACATCATCTCCCAGAAGTTCTCCACTGAAAACTACTCATAAATGGTCTAAACTGGACCATACTGAAAGCTCCATGTAGAGGGTGCGATGCATATCACCTTCCCAATGTACAGGGTGTGATGCATACTGTTTTTCTCCTCTATAGGGTGCGATGTTCGGGAATGGACAAATGGCAAGGACATGAATGCGAGGTGGAAGATCATGGAACCTTCCAGAAGCTTCCCCTCTAAGACTTGCCACTTCATTTTCGACCAGGGATGAGTAAGAGATCATCATTCTCCAAGTGGAAGTAGGAACTATCAAAGAGAAGACACTAATCAAGATCCCAAAATATCACTCACGTCTCTGTAATCATCTATATATGGATCCCTCATCAGAGAGATCCAAAGGGTGGAATTTTGTAAGTTATAGAGAAGTGTTTTTGGTATTCTGGTGTACATTCACAGTGTTGGGTGATTTTGCTTTGCTTGAGGTGAAGAACAGCCTCTTAGCTTGAGGATGATGCTGGGTCTGAGCTCATGGTTGTAATCCTCTTGCTACATTTTATCTTAATAAAGCTATTCTTGTTTCTTTCCATATTCTTATGTACTTGTTTATATATGCTTGTATATGGTTAATGTACATCTGATCCTGCATTATTTATGAACGTAGATCCTTGTTTCTTGCATAGTAGTGTGTTGTTGTGATTCTACAGGTCCTTTTAAAGTTGAGCAGACAAAAGAAAGCGGCAAAACTCTATCAAGAGAGGGAGCAAATCAAGCACAAGACTCAGGTTGGCCCTTTTGGTTCTCCTCTCATCTATATTCATAAAATGAATCAATAGTAGAATTTGATTGTTTGTTTCTAAGATAGCCACCCATCTTAGTGGGAATAGCAGCATCCGTGTGGACACTATTCATGTATAACACTTATACAATGCCCCACCCCTCATTTACCCACATTTACAGACCTTGTAGGGTAAGCAAAAGTTAGGAGTAACTATGACATGAACCAACCTCCAGATTCTACTTATGGAAGTAGGGCCCACAAACTAGAAACAAATTTATAACCCTCAGAGACTACATGTAATGTCGCCTCCTATCATATCTACCAACTTTCACTGGCTAACTTGAGGTAAACATGATATGAGGGGTTAATATGATATGTCTCAGCCTCCTAGATGACATTAAGGAAATGGAGTCAACACAATAAGACTCTCTTGACTTGCTTGAGGTGCCACAAGACCTCTAGGAGTAACCAAACCCCTCTAGGTGTCCAACCCCTAAGATAACTCACTTGTTCCTTGGCATAGAGCCCCAGTCACTCCCTTTCAAAGGCCTCCACGTGACTGTGGGTTCCCAAATTCTCCCAAAGGTTTGCATTAGTGTTGCTTTGGCCTTTTTCAACTAGTGTTGTGCCAACGACTATGAGAATTAAGGCTACTTTCCATGGTTGGGGCTAAGCCTCTACAGATAAATCCATGAAACTTCCACAACTCATAAAATATATGAAGACAATGCTTGTATACCAAAAAATGGAAGCAAGACTTGACATGACCATCCCCAACAGGGAATAACATTCTATTGAAAACTTGTTAGATATGAAACCTATAGCTCATGAATGCAAGTTTGAACACAAGGAACTAGAAACTTATACAAGCTTTGACAATAAGGTTCCCTCCCTTCTATCATTAGTTTTCTTAACAACAATTAGATATTGCATTCATTATTTATTCAATTATGAGTAAAAGAATGAATAAATGGATGACTAATATGTGTCATACAACCATATTGACTGGATAGTTCTATACGTTGGCTGATACTGGCCTGGGGATTTTTGGCTGCTCCTAATTTTGTCATCATCCTAGTGGAATCTCTATGCTTTTGAGGAATGTTCGTTGCAAGGGTAGTCCTCTTCATTTTTGGAACAGGGTTAGGTGCAGGCAGAGCCAAACCTCCTTCAAGAGCAAATATTAGTTCCTCCTAGCTTGATTTTTGTTGTGCAAGATTGTAGCTAACTATCAGCCTAATCAAACAGTGGTGGCTTACTATGGTTTCTATGTGTTCATACCATCTTAGCTTCTCAGTGGTGTCATGATTGTATGTTTTATAAGGTTCTAAGGTGGAGTAGACAACGATGGAATGACGGAAATCCCTCCTCGAACTAATATGGGTGGTGATAATTTGTATGTGGAATTGGATGAAGGTAGCTCCACACTACCCTCTTAGTTGGTGGATACAGTGAATAAACTACAATAGGAACTAGTATAACCTGGTAGTAGTAAAGAAAAATTACTGAAATCCAATGTAGAGCATGAGATAATGTTCAGAGAGTAGATAAAAAATTCTAGTCACAGAAGCACTAAGGCAGAAGGGATGAAGAGGAAGAAAAGTGGAACAAAATCTAGAAAATCTGAAAGTGGAGGGGAGTTGGATCAGATATCCCCAAAAGTACAGAATGGAAATAGGAAGATAGAGTTACAAGGTGAGTTTAGGAATATTAATCCCCATAAATTTGATAGGGAGAAATAGGAGGATGCAGAGGATTTGCTATTGGATATGATCAAGTACTTTCAGGTGTATGAATATGAGAGTAATTTGAAGGCTTATCTAGATATCTATCAACTACAAGGTAAAGATACCTTGTGACGGGAAGAGGTAAAAAGCGTACATTTTCTAGAAGAGAAGATAGCATCCTAGGAGGAATTTCAAAAAAAAATTAAGTCACACTATCTTAGTGAGCATTACTATGATTATCATGCGAAATAATTCCATGAACTGAAGCTGGGGTAACTAACCATCGACAAGTTCATGGTAAAGTTTACAAACCTAGAAAGATATGTACCCTATATTAAAGAAGAAAAGGCCAAAATGCAGTGGTTCTTAAATTGTTTATCCGCCTCTTATAAAGAGAGAATCAAGTTTAATCAACCAAAATAAATGGATGAATTAGTAACAAAGGCTAGGTTGTGTTATGAAGAGTTTGAGAATAGAAGCGAGGTTGGAAACTTGTGGAAAACTGAGGATAGGAGCAAGTTGGAGGGAGTTTTAAAAGATAGAAGCCCTCTTACCTTAAGAATTTTGGTAATGGTCATCAAGGAAATAAGTTTAACAAAGGAAATGCACCTCCACCATCACAATCTTACATGAGATTAAAACCCACAAAACCAAACAACAAGAACAATAATTTCATAAAAGATCAGGAACCATTAAAATATTAGGGTTGTGGTGAGCCACCCCTATTAAGAGATTGCCCAGATATTCCTAGATTTGTTTAGAACATTCAAGTAATCCAAGAAGAGATGACAATAAATGGCATTGCTATAAATATTCCTAGGAATAGTGCAGCATTGGAAGATAGGGAAGTCGAGCATCAATCTACCATGGTTCAAATCAAAGGTACTATATGAAACCAAATTGTGTCTGTTTTAATTGATCCCGGGGCTAGTTTTTGCTATATTAGCCCTCAAATTGTAAAAAAATGTAATTTAAAATCTAAAAATTTTAGGAACGCTTTGTTGGTCCGGTTGGTGATGGATACCAAATGAAGTCTAACCAATCAAATTAAACAATGTGTTATTAGTTTAAATGGGTATCGTACATCAGCAAATTTAAATATTCTTCCCTTAGGGTCTTATGATGTGCTAATAGGCATAGATTTGGTAGAAAATAGGTATTTGATATAAATCATTTAGAGAAAACAGTCCAATGTGTGGGTCAAGGTAGACATAATTGGTTAGTTAGGGGAAACCAAAACCAATATCAATATGACAAATTTGAGCACTAGAGTTGAGAAGAAGTGTTGGGAAAGGGTGTCATATCTATATGGTGTATGTAGAAACTAGTGAAATGTTAATAGAAAAAGAAAAACTAAATAGTTTAACTGTTATTAAGGAATTTAAATATATTTTTCGAGAATAAATTCTTAGACTACCCCCACATAGAGATATAGATTTCACCATTGACTTGGTGTTGGGTGTTGTTTTGGTGTCTAGAGCCCCATATACGATGAGAATACCAGAAATACTAGAATAAAAAATGCAGTTTTAGGATTTGTTGAATAAGGGGTATATCAAGCCTAGGGGTATAACAGTATAATATGGAGTTCACCCTGATATATTGGGCTATGTCTCCTTGAGCTCTAATCAACTTGATTAGGCCCTTTGGGATTATGGCTCTAATTATTTTACAAGTGCTACACATAACTCGATTGGATTATGGCTAAACCAATGAGATTAGAATGCCATCTTACCGCTGGTTGTCCTTGTTCTACATATGGATCTAGGCTTCTCTAGACTTGACCCCTTCAGTGAGTGCTATGAGCTTCTAGAGCTTCTAGCTTCTTTGACTCTCTCATAATTCT
This sequence comes from Pinus taeda, assembly GCA_000404065.3. Classification (NCBI taxonomy): domain Eukaryota; kingdom Viridiplantae; phylum Streptophyta; class Pinopsida; order Pinales; family Pinaceae; genus Pinus; species Pinus taeda. The sequence goes on from APFE031539722.1 coordinate 24,877, forward strand.
ATATTTATCTCTGGAACACGTTCTCCTGTCTTCGACACACCTCAAACAACTAGCCACAGCTCAACCATTCGATCTCCTGTTGTGCTGCAACTTCACTACAGCCTCGTGGCTCTTTAGAAATCTATTAGAGCTCTCATGTGCTACAGCTCTACCCCCAATCTCTAGTAGCTCTGCCTATTAGAGTGAGCTCAATTTGAATCTCACACAACAGATACAATCAGTAGGACTTTACTTCGATACCCCGAGTCTCTCTAGAGTACGCAGACTCTCCTACTCTATCTTAACCCTGGATCACTTGCTACCTTTGCTTCTTCAGGTTAGCTTGGCTCTGGTTTCTCTGATTCCAAGTATTCTTACTACTTCTTGTGCTGCCCCACTTCCTCTCTGTCAGTCTGTGGCTTTAAGCCAATCTGTTTCGTGACTGTTCATTTCTGCTACTCTACTTTCTGGTTCCCTGCCTCTATCCATTTGAATTCCTTCCTTCGGCGGTTATTAACTACATAATGCCTGATAGGGAGGTGGCCGCCTATTCCTTTAACAGATGAGCGTGTCAGGTTCACCAGCAACACTCGATCATTTGAAACGGCCATTACTTCCATTTACTCCAAGAATGCCCATGAAACATGGATCTTTGCCAACTCATCGTCCACGTCAGACTTCAAAATCCTGCACAATATGCTTTATAACTTCATAGAATCTGGTCATCTATTACATCACATCTTTGTCGTTGATCTAGACCATCCAGATCATATGGTCATCGCACATATTTGGTAGATAACTTTCTCGATGCTTAACAATTCGATGTGAGAGGTTTTCTCTCTCTTTCGACAGACATGTGTCACTCACTGTGTGGCATCAGGCAGGACTCAGTCTAAACCACTTACCACTCGAAGTCCTTCTGAGATCCTACTGGTTTTTGTGGAATCCTGGCTCGGACAGAACCAAAACAATTTCTGTTGTATTTCATGATTTTTCGGGTCCAGGTACATGTAGTTGTCATTCTTCAAGGGTTTTTCCCTGCGATATGTGATTAGCCTTGTTGCTAATTGCATATTAGGTTTCTCCCTCATTGACTTAAACCATCATTGACATTGCTAATTCATGACAACGCACATTACCACGATCCGCCACTTTGTGTGGTTTGATCGATGACCCTCATTGATTTGCGCTCATCCAAGCTAGCAACTGTCATGAGTATTCCTCTGATAAGAAGCATCTTCACAAGATTTTTAATATTTGGCATAAGTATAGAGAGTTCACAAACACTTAAACAGTTTTAGGATCCATTTTGGATCACACCTTCCCACTAAAAGAACTTTTGGTCCATCAAAAGACTGATATACTAATCTGAGCAGTAAAATGAGAGTAACAACACCCTCTTCTTTCAGCCTCCCTACACTTGCCTTTGCATACTGCCTCTGAACCAAAATTTCTGACAACTTCCCTTCTTTGATCGGTTGGTCATCTTGGGAAGAATTGTTTTCCTCCACTTCATGTAGAACTTCTGCTGTGAAGTCTACAGAAGGTAGTTTTAACTTCTTTGCCTTGATCCTTGATCAAAGGTGGCTCAAATGAATGTGAAGTACATCTACTCCACAAAACTTCCATTTGTACTTGTTGGAAAAGTTGGCAGCAATGATTGTTAACAACAGAAGGCATACAGACAATAATTGGATGGACTAACTCTTGCTTGAACAAAGAAACAAATTCCACATCTTGTGAACCCTTCCATGTCTTATATCTGAATACAAATGATTGACTAGGTAACAAGCCAATAAAGCATGACTTTACAACAAGTGACTCTTCAAGTCAAGAATGTAGGAAAAATACCTTTAGGAATATTTTCCAAAAGATGAAGCACTTCAGCATTATCTACATTTTGGAGACCAGGTTAACTTCTCCCAAGTCAACATCACATGCATGCTTAAAACAAAGTAATCAACCCTGCAAGTTAATTAAAGATACATGTTCGAATACAAGGAAATCATCGACATCCCTGTGTTCATGCAAATCATTCTCATGCAGCATTTCCTCCTTCAAGCCTCGCTTAGGTACATTGTACTTTCGAAGCTAAAATGAACATAATGTTACACAAATAAAGTGAGTTTCCTACTCAACTTCTATCCATTTACCATTTTGGTAAGATCATGCAGCTTGCATTTATTCCACAAAGAAATGAAAGCAGATGCATCAACAAACATGCAATATTAATTGGATAAGAATTCTAACCATTTCTTACTAATCCATTTCAAAGGTCCTTCCTTTGTTTGCAGATTAGCATTAATATGTGAATCATCCTGAAACACATCAATCATGGAATATTTACTTCGATCCCTACCATTTTCTTTCTCCACCTTCTCCTTTAGCTTTGGTGGAAGGAGTACTAGATTCAAAGTCTAACACCTTTCAACAAGATGCCATTTCTTATGGAAGTAAGTGCAGCGAATGTGCATTGTTAGGGTCCCACCCTAACCCCCTTATCTATGTAATGGGACCACGTCATAGTTAAGAGTCAATAAATCCCATATTAATAATTGTAAGTGGTTAATCCGCAATTAATAATGGAACCACAGTTAGTTGCAAATGGGTCGTAGTATTAGATAGATGGTATTAGTAATACACGGTATTGGCTCGTGGTATTGCACATAGGAGTCATATATAAAGGATAGAAACTCCCTGCGAGGAGCATCATGTCTTATTTCGTAATCAAGCTCTACTCTATTGGAGGTTTCCCCCTCGAAGAGGCAAGTGAACATTACTCTGTGAATAATAAAATCATTGCTATTCTATGTTCTGGGTATTTTTTCTTCGTATATTCTGTGTTCGGGGTCTCTTTTCTTTGCATATTCTATATTTGGGTATCATTTGCAGGTTAAAGAGCATAACAAGTGGTATCAGAGCACTTTCCAGGGCCGGTGGGATCTCCATTTAGTAGCAATTTTTTTTTGCTCGAGACGTGTTCCAGCGTCTTTAAACCACAGGATTTGTCATTGAGCGCATAAATCTGCGGATTTGGGGAGGCATGCATGTAGGAAATAAAAGAGGTGGTCACGTCTGTTGGACTCCCTTGTAACCCCTGCGAGTACCCCTTCTAGTAGTAGCGCATTAGACAGAACCGTGCATGGACTGTCTTCCATGTACCCTCTGGGTATATCGGAAGCCCCATAGGCTCCCTGAAAACCTCGCCATAGATAAACCAGCGAATGTCTTGCAGCTACAGTACACCGAGAACAGCACTCAGAGAGATTACTCACCCGTATGATAGGGTAGTCGGGTGGTACGACTAAGGGTATGGTTGACCTCCTTAGTTAGAGCCCTGAAACATTGGGCTGAGTACTACTGCCAAACCCTTATGTATATTGTGATCTGTAGCACTTGACACTCCTCAAGACCCTAGTTTCCTTTTTAATCATCATCTCTTCCAGATCCGCTTGAGCAAAGGAGTGCAGCAGCAACAGACATCGGTCCCAATCAGCCAGTTCCGATCTATTAGATTCATCAGATCTGCAGAAGCAGTCAGTTCAGTCGTCCAGTGCTACCTGATCCGCCATTCAGATCTCTCAGATCCACTAGACCAGAGGCGTTGTGAAGGGTTCCTATAATAGGGTATAATTGTCGCAGGACTTTTGGCCGCATTGACATTTTGAGGATTTGGCGATTGGTGATCTAGCCCATTAAAATCAGGACGACGAGCTGAGCATGGTGGTACCATTCAATTAATTGTGAAAATTTTTTGGCGGTCCCAATTTTTCATCTGGTTGGTGTATGGTAGTACCTAGAGCTCAAGCGATGGCCAATGAAAGGATGGACAAACTGGAAGCAAATGTGAATGAAATCCAAACTCAGCTTCGTAGACTAGATCTCGAGAGAATCCAAAGAGAGCTTAGCGGACTAAGTATCCAACTACAGAATTTTTTGGCAAAAGGCAAGGAGGATTTTATGTCAAACGACAAGGAGCAAGCCCACGAGCAGGGGTATAATGGCCATGAAGGCAATTACGGTGAATCTAGCCACTCTCCTCACATCTGGCACACCCATCCACCACCCAGTCAGCGACCTCCCTAGTTGGATATGCATAAATTTGACGGTTCTCACACGTCCGCATGGCTAGCACAAATGGAGCAGTATTTCAAATTGAATCATATCCTAGATGATGTGACTAAGCTTATGTTGGGGAGCATTTACCTCGACAATGAACGGTGGCAATGGTGGGAATGGCATCAGCATTGCAATGGATATTTTAGGACATGGACCCAATTTACCAAAGCTCTTCGAGATTGCTTTGAACAAGAAGACTCTTATTTGGGTCGTCTCACTAAGCTCCGACAGAATGGTACAGTGGAGGAATATATTAATGCTTTTGAAGGCTTAGCTTTCCGCACTAAGGGTCTCACAGATGAGTTCTACACAGAATGTTTTATCAGCGGTCTTAAAGAAGCCATCAAAGCTCAAGTTCTACTTCACCACCCTCCCACGTGGATGGAGGCTTGCTAGGTAGCTCGTAAGGTGGAGCGTGCATTAGCAACCCAATATAGTTGCCCAAATTTCCCCGCTAAAGGTCATCCCCCATAGGCTCAGAACACGACTCAAACACTTAAGGTCCAAAAGGTGTCCCCTGCGGAAATGGCCGAAAGAAGGAAGCAAGGACTATGATACTACTGTGATGAAAAATAATCCCTAGGTCATAAATGTAAGGAGCCCAAATTCTTTCAAATAGATGCCACTGACTACAACTCAATAGAGGAAGATCCTCCACTCGAGGAACATGAGCCGCTAGAGGACGACAACCAACAGGACAATGTCTCTGACGAACTAATTATTTCGTTGCATGCCTTGGCAGGGATCTCTTCCCCTCAAATTCTCAAAATCAGAGGGTTTATTAAACATCGCCCAGTAGTAGTTTTGATTGATAGTGGAAGTACACATAATTTCATCCATCAAAAAGTCGCAGAAACAATGCACTGCTTTGTACGAGCAGTTTCTAACTTCCAAGTTCAAATTGCAGATGGGGGCACAATGAAATGTGAAGGCCGTTGTGAAAATGTCAAACTTCAAATGGGGGATTATCAGTTGAAAACCCACATGTTTGCCATAAACATGGGGGGTTGTGACATTGTCCTAGGAGCTCACTGGCTCCGCACTCTTGGGCCAATCACAATGGATTTCCAGGAGTTGTATATGAGTTTTAAGCAGAACGACCACACACATACCCTCAGAGGTCTCCAGGCGGGAGCCCCCTCTATCATAAGCTCACATAGGATGGAAAAATTGTTAAAAAATGGAAATCATGGAGTGGTAGCTCAATTTAATGCCATCTAGGGAGTCGAAACTAAGCAGCCGTCACTTCATCCTGAGATGCAACAGATTTTAAACAACCATCTACCGATCTTTGACAAGCCTCATGGGCTTCCACCATCGCGAGGGGAACATGATCATAGCATCACCTTGGTTCGAGGGGCCCAACCCCCAAATGTGCGCCCATATAGATATCCATTCACCCAAAAGAACGAAATAGAAAAAATCATCAAGGAACTTCTAGAAGCAGAGGTCATTCATCCCAGCATCAGTCCTTATTCATCACCAGTGGTCATGGTGCTAAAAAAACATGGGGAGTGGCGGATGTGTCCTGACTACAAGGCCCTCAATAAGCTAACAGTCAAAGATAAATTTCCCATCCCAGTGATTGATGATTTGCTGGATGAACTCAACGGGGCGCAATTTTTCACGAAGCTCGATCTTCGCTCAGGCTACCACCAGATTCGCATGAAGGAAGTCGACATCCCCAAGACTGCTTTCAGAACTCATGAAGGCCACTATGAATTCTTGGTCATGCCATTTGGTCTTTGTAATGCCCCCTCTACTTTTCAGAGCCTTATGAAACCACATTCTCAAGCCATATTCTCAAGGAAATTTTGTCCTTGCCCTTCTTTCGATTGGACATCTCCTCATCTATAGTTGCACTTGGGGCCACCACATCTCAGGCATGATTAGATCTACTCTTGCAAACTGGTCCCGGGCAAGCATAATTATTCGTAAAGATGTCCAAGTGTTCATTTGGCATGGCAGAGGTCGACTATTTGGGCCACATTGTGGGGCGTGAGGGTGTCAAGGTGGACCCCAAAAGGATCCAAGCAATGCAGGAATGGCCTCAACCTAAGACCTCGAAGAGCTTACGCGGATTTTTGGGTCTCACAGGCTATTATCGTAAATTTGTCCGCAACTATGGTCGCATAGCGAAGCCCCTCACCCAACTCCTAAAGAAAAATTCTTTCTTCTGGAATGAGGAAGAACAACAGGCCTTTACAGCTCTAAAAAATGCCATGTGTTCCACTCCAGTTTTAGCACTCCCCGACTTCACCAAATCTTTCGTCATTGAATGTGATGCTTCAGGAACAGGTATTGGGGAAGTTTTAATGCAGGAAGGGAGGCAGTTTTAATGCAGGAAGGGAGACCGTTGGCCTTCACAAGCCAGCAACTCAGTGGGAAGAATCAGGGCCAATCTACATACGAGAAGGAAATGATGGCCATCTTACATGCAGTTGACACCTAGCGACCTTACTTATTGGGGAGACATTTCCAAATCCGCACAAATCATCACAGTCTTAAATATTTTTTGGAGCAACGCCCCTCTCCTCCCAACAACAAAATAAATGGCTAGCCAAAATGTTGGGATATGATTATGAGATCATATACAAGAAAGGGAAAGACAATAGTGTAGCAGATGCATTATTTCGCCAGTTTGAGGAAGAAAGTACCCTGCTAGCTATTTCCCTCCCCATTCCAGAATGGATTGAAGAAGCTCGCAGAGAATGGTTTTCACACCCCGAGCTCTCCCAACTCATTTCTGAATTACAGGCCGATCCAAATCCCACCAAAGGCTACTTGTGGCAGGATGATATTCTTCGCTACAAGGACAGAGTCGTAATATCACCAAAATCCACCTTCAAAAGTCGCATTTTGGCAGAGATGCACTCATCTCCCATTGCAGGACATTCG
>APFE031539722.1:31882-48105 GCA_000404065.3 Pinus taeda
ACCATTGGCCTTCACAAGCCAACAACTTAGTGGGAAGAATCAAGGCCAATCTACCTACGAGAAGGAAATGATGGCCATCTTACATGCAATTGACACCTGGCGACCTTATTTATTGGGGGACATTTCCAAATCCGCACAGATCATCACAGTCTTAAATATTTTTTGGAGCAACGCCTATCCTCCCCACAACAAAATAAATGGCTAGCCAAAATGCTGGGATATGATTATGAGATCATTTACAAGAAAGGGAAATACAATAGTGTAGCAGATGCATTATCTCGCCAATTTGAGGAGGAAAGTACCCTGCTAGCTATTTCCCTCCCCATTCCAGAATGGATTGAAGAAGCTCGCAGAGAATGGTTTTCACACCCTGAGCTCTCCCAACTCATTTCTCAATTACAGGCAGATCCAAATTCCACCAAGGGCTACTCGTGGCAGGATGATATTCTTCGCTACAAGGACAGAGTCGTAATATCACCAACATCCACCTTCAAAAGTCGCATTTTGGCAGAGATGCACTCATCTCCCACTGCAGGACATTCGGGCTTTCAGAAGACGTATGCTCGCACCAGAAGATCATTTTTCTGGACAGGCATGAAAAAGGACATCCTTACCTTCGTAACCGAATGCGAGGTCTGTCAACGCCACAAAGGGGAAACAGTCAACACACCAGGCACCTTATAACCATTGCCCATTCCGGCATCCATTTGGAAAGAAGTTTCTATGGATTTCATTACAGGTCTTCCAAAGTCAGGGAACAAGTCAGTCATCATGGTGGTTGTGGACCGATTGTCGAAGTATGCTCATTTCTGCACTCTCCCCCACCCGTTTACACCCACCTTGGTTGCTCAAACTTTCATGGATCAGATCTTCAAATTGCATGGCATGCCCAGTTCTATTGTTTCCAACCGTGACCCGACCTTCACCAGCAATTTTTGGCAGGACCTCTTCAGAATACAAGGCACTCAACTAAAACTCAGTACTTCCTACCATCCGCAAACAGATGGTCAAAATGAAGCAGTCAACAAATGTCTAGAAACCTACCTTAGGTGTTTTACTTCAAAAAAACAACACCTTTGGGTACAGTGGCTACCTCTGGCAGAATGGTGGTATAACACCAACTATCATGCCACCACCAAAATGACTCCATATGAAGCAGTATATGGTCAACTCTCGCCTTCACCTACTTCATATCTCAAGGGCTGCTCAAAAGTACAGGCAGTGGATCAACTCCTACAACACCGCGCAACTATGCTAGCTCATCTTCGAGAGAATCTTCACCAAGCTCAGAACCGCATGAAGCAACAGGTAGACCAGCATCGCTCAGAGCGCCAATTTCAAGAAGGGGATCAGGTCTTTTTACGGCTCCAACCATATAAGCAAACATCACTCAAAGACAAAGGGTGTCAGAAACTCTCTCCCAAATTCTACGGACCATATCAAGTACTTCAACGCATTGGAGAAGTGGCCTACAAGTTGGCTTTGCCACCTACTGCAAAAATCCATTCAGTTTTTCATGTCTCATGCCTCAAGAAAGTGATTGGGAATAATTGCAGAATTCAGACTAGTCTACCGGAATTGGACAAAGAAGGATCCATCTGGCTTCAACTGGAACAGGTCCTCGACACACGAGTCAAGCAACTGCGCGGCCGCATGATTAAGGAAGTCCTAGTCAAATGGAAAGACACCTCTCCAGAAGATGCAACTTGGGAGCTAGCCACTATTTTGCAGCAGTTTCCGCAGCTTCAGCCTTGAGGACAAGGCTAGTCTTCAGGGGGTGGGCATGTTAGGGTCCCACCCTAACCCCCTTATCTATGTAATGGGACCACGTCATAGTCAAGAGTCAATAAAGCCCATATTAATAATTGTAAGTGGTTAATCCGCAATTAATAAAGGAACCAAAGTTAGTTGCAAATGGGCCGTAGTATTAGATAGATGGTAATAGTAATAAGCGGTATTGACCCGTGGTATTACTTGTAGGAGTCATATATAAAGGATAGTAACTCCCTGCGAGGAGCATCATGTCTTATTTTTGTAATCGAGCTCTGCTCTATTGGACGTTGCCCCCTCGAAGAGGCAAGAGAACATTTCTCTCTGAATAATAAAGTCATTGCCATTCTGTGTTCTAGGTCTCTTTTCTTCGCATATTCTGTATTTGGGTATCTTTTGCAGGTTAAGAAGCATAACAGAGTCTGAGTAGCTAAGGGTGTCTTGGGTCATAGAGTAGGAAAAAGCTCTGCAGCTGAGTGTGGGAACCCTTGCAACTGAGTGTGCAGGGAGGACTCAAGTATATAAACAAAGAAGATAATAATAAAGAGAAGTTTGGCATCAATTCGTGTATTTGTTTCTGGATTAATGCATGTTTGATAAGAGTTGCAAATATATTGTTTATTTACTACATGCAATTGTATGAATGATTTATATTGTTGAGTATCACTTAAATGTCGCAAGTAGGCTAAATTAATCAACTAAAAATGGAACACTCGTAAGAACTTGGGTAATATCAGCATTCGGGCCCCGAGTAGGGTTGCACAAAGGCAGCACCTTAGGCTGTAAGACACGGGAAAGTGCACGTAGCGACGTGCATGCAGGGTCGAACCGCGAACCTCTGGAAACCATAAGACATCTCCATGGTGCAGAAACCTGGTTCTACAACCCTCCCATACTACTTCGGGTGAGACCTCAATAGATGCTCCACGGACTACTATAGAAAGGGCCAGTAGTACCAAGATTTGTTTGGATAAATCAACCCTGAACCTGTGCTAGTTCTCCATCAGACTAAAAATGGTTCCATTGCAAGGACCAGGATCTACATAAGGTATATCTGATGTCATGTCATTGGAATCCAATAAAGAAAGAAACTGAAGGGTGGTTGGACCGAAAAATTCATGAGTTTGCGACACAGGAAAATAGGATTCTGTGAGTATCGAAGGAACAGTGGTTAGAACTCTACTTATATATGGAAATCTGTAAAAACTTTCTTTGCATCCTTCCTGTCTGAGTTGTATGAGTGGCCCACGAAGCTAGCAGATAGTCAAGGAAGGTGTAGGCTCGACAAACCTATTGTGTGGACTCCATAGTTGGTGCACAGACTAGAAGCATCCGAAGAAAATATCGTGTGCACTATGGACCATTGGCTCAATCGAATTATAGGAGGGTTTATCACTGAGTTCATGGTAGTACGTCAACCAGTTATAGCGAGGCAGAATGACACTTCCTCAAAGGACCGCAAGGAAAGTACATTAAATCTTTGGACACTTGGATTAAAATGCTACTGTGTGAAAAATGGGTAATGCGAATAAATTGATGTTTGGGGCCATGCTAAGTGGGAGGATCTATAGAAACAGAGGTAGTGAATAATTAGAGACTAGTCCTTTGGTTTCACCTCTGTGGGAGAGCAAGGAGGAGCTCGCGAAAGTTTCACCTAGAAGTGCGATCAGTTTGAGAAGACAGTGAATTCTGTGCATACCACCTCCACCCACACCACCACCAGTCTCACCATCTTCACCCCCATATTCACGCACACCACCTCCACCACCACCACAGTTCAATATGGTGAGCACAATAAAGTTGCTAGTGTTCAAAGGAGTAGGGAATGAAGATATAGACCAATTTTGGTTCATAGTAAAGGTTATATGGGAAGCGCAGGGAGTCATGGATGACAACATAAAGAAAGCAATGTTGGTCACTGCCTTGCAGGATCACGCATTGACATGGTACATTAAGCATTCCAATGACAACCCAAACGTAGGGATCACAAATATCCAAGCTACACTGAATAGGGAATTTAGCAGGCGAAAATCAGAGACACAACTGATTATCAAATTTAAGGAAATCACGATGCTTCCAAGTGAGACCCCCCAGGAGCTGGATCAAAGACTGAATTGTATGATTCATGAAGCCAATATGACCTTGATGGATGAGAGACGTAGCACGTGGTTTGTAGCACCACTAACACTACATCTAAGGACTGTGCTGTCACAATAGAAGCTATCCACTCAGGCTGAGGCCTTACAAACCACAATGAGACTACACGAGACCTCGATACAAGATCTCAACCTCGGAGTCCAATAGGTCCACACGCAGTTGAAAAATTTGTGTCTTGAGATGTAGAGTTTGAAACAAGACTAGCAACTCACCCAGAAGTGCATGAGGAGGTATGGTGCATAAAGTGCAAAGGCCAAGGACATGCCAAGGACCATTATCTAGTTTTCGCAAACTACCTGGCGGGAGGAGGGCCAATGCCATTGAGACCATAGGCACAAGCAGGACCATGCACGACACCTCCATTATGGTGTGCTATTTGTCAGATAGGAGGGAAGCATGCTACAGATAACTGCCATCTATTAATAAGTATACATTGATGTCCCAATAGTTGTTATGTAATATCTACAGGTCAGTAGGCTACGATGAGTGTACTTGTCAAAGTTATGAACTGATGATGGATTAGACTCCTACCTACAGAGTCCAGACCAAAACATGAGCCCTTGATCAAAATAAAGGGATGGTGTGCACTGGATTTCAGGGGCATGGACGAGGTCGAGGTGGAATGGGACCAGGAAGGCATCACAGACAATTGATCTGTTAGAATTGCAGAGGGCTAGGGCATTATGCCCGAAATTGTACAAATCCGACGAGAGAATCATGTTTGTATTGTACCCAACTTGATCATGAGATGGAGGACTGCCCCACACTGATAGCAAGGTTGCGCAATAAGGGAACACTCCAACCTCCCCCAAATCAGAGCCTGCAAATGATGAGGTTAGAGCCACACGAGGACCCAAATGTAAACATCGTACTCCGAAGTGGTATCACGATATGATATGACAAAGGTAAGTAGCTCGAAGAGAGCGCCTGGGTTTGTAAGGTTCCAACAAAGGAAGAAGAATTTGATTTGGAGTGCGCAAAGGAGACATTTATGGAAGCTAAGAAGAGCTTCATGGAGGCCTCCACTTCAGGTAGTAAAGACAAACTAGAACTAGAGATGGACCCATCAATGCTCACCACCTTTCTGGAGACATGCATGAAGCTACTGTGTGACAACAAAGTTGTGAAGGGACTGCAAGAACTCATCACTAGGTGTGCTGGACCAGGAGAACCCCGCATAGTCTGGAAGCTCGGAAGGCACACAACGTGAATAAGAAGGGAGATGAGATTAACTGTGAAAATTGGAGAATATGAGATGGATTAGGTGATTTTGGATCTAAGATCGGACGTGAACATCATGCCAAAGCAGACGTGGGAGCGCATGGCCAAGCCTGCGTTGTAATGGTCTCCTATTCAATTGTGAATGGAGAAATAGCTAAAGATCCTACCGATGGGAAAATTGCAGGGAATAATGGTAGATATCGAAGGTACGAGCGCACTTGCAGATTTCAAAGTGATCTAAATTGTGGATGACAATAATCCCTATCTTGGACTACTGGGAATAGATTGGGCCACTGACATGAATGGAGTGATAAATCTAAAGAAGCACAAGATGGTTTTTTGAGAAAAAGTCACTGCGTGTAGTGGTCCCTTTAGACCCTGTGGAAGGATCGCACTACACAGAGTCGGTGTGCCACTGTGACAACGATGTCGATCTAGACTGTATCTACAAGATAACCACGTGAGAGCAGGATTGGGTGAATCCAACAGTGGATTGGAGGATTTTGTGGGAGCGCGAAAGCTCCTGTACCTTATATTTAGACGAGGAAATAGAATGATGGCAGAACCAGTTACACAAGGTAACCACGCTCAACTGCAACATGATGGTAAGGTCACTAAACTGTGTAGCAACGGAAGTAAGAAATCTGCCTATGTATGATGGGTTGAATGATGTAGAGGATTTAGTAAAAAAATATGAGAAAGAAGTACCTGAACAGTAGGGTGTCGACACTTTGAAATGGGAACTGTATGCTACGCCCATAAGGTGGTGGGGTACACACTAGCAGAATTTTGAGGACTAGCAGAAGTGCTAAAGGTTGATGTGCCTTCAATTTGGGAAACTTTAGATGCAGCTAATAGACAAGTATGATGGACAGGATGATCCACGTTTACACCTCGCGAAATGGAGTAAGGTCTATAGGGAAGAGCCATAACCTATGTGGGTGCACATGTTCTGTCATACCCTGGATATTATACCCATGAATTAGTATACTGAGACGGAGCTCCGCCATGGCACGAGCGAATGGGATATCTTGTGCGAAGTATTCCTGTTAACCTTCATGTTTGAGGATCACTGGTGGGATACTGTTGATGATGTGCTGCAAGCAGTAAAAGGAGCTATCTTCAAAATACCTCAAGAGCCAATGGAAGTACTATAACCAGATTGGGTGACCCAGCCAAGCTGCGCACTGGAATGTTACAATGTAAACATTGAGGAGGATGACGAAGATCCACGAAAAATCAAAATTCTAGAAACGAAGGGCTATCAAAAAGTTCAAGGACCATTGATTGAAGATCCTGACATCGTTATGCCAGTTAGAAAAAAGCAGGTAAACATTGGGGCAGAGGCTGAACCAAAGTATTTAATGCTCAGTGACTATTGGGAGGATCCCACAGTGGATAAGGTCAGTGAGTTACTCCGTGAGTACCAAGACTTATTCCCGACTAAGATCATGAACCTAAAGAGGATTGTTGGCAATCTAGGGATGATGAAGATCACCCTAAAGCCCGATGCGAAGCCCATTAAGTAGAGGCCTTACTGCTTGAATCCAAAATACAAGTAAAAGCTCTGCATAGAATTAGACAAAATGCTCGCAGCCAGAATTATTAAGCTAGTGGAAGAATCCAACTGGGTAAGCCCTATGGTAGTATAGGAAAAGAAACAAAAGGGCGAAATAAGAATATGAATGGACCTCAGAAAATTGAATGATGCCTGTGTACATGACCCATTCCTTACACTGTTCACAGATGAAGTATTGGAAAATGTTGACAGACAAGAATCATACTCTTTCATGGATGTATTCTCAAGGTACCGCCAAATCAAAATCGCATTGGACGATAGGAGAAAGAGGACCATCACAATAGAATGGGGCTGCTTCCAATACACCATTATGTCGTTTGGGTTGAAGAATGAGCCAACCATCTTTTCATGCATAGTTGTTGCCACATTAAAATAGTACATCCACAAGTTCATGGAGGTATATCTGGATGATTGGTCTATCTTTGGATTAGTTAAGCACCACATGGCAAGCCTACCCTTGATGCTGGATACTTTCCGATGACACTAGATTGCGTTGAGCATTAAGAAGTACACATTCCCCATTCCTTTTGGGAACCTGTTGGGGCATATTGTCTGCAAACAAGGACTGATGGTGGACCTCCCAAAGATTGCAATGATTCTGAATTTGGAAGCACCACGAAGTGTTAAACAGTTGCGTGCTACCTTGGGGCATACTTGGTACTATAGGAAGTTCATGAAAATTTATGCCCAGATCACTGCACTGATGGAGAAACCGTTGAAAAAGCATGTCACGTTCTGCTAGAATGATGATTGCTTGAAGAGCCAAGATGTACTAAAATAGAAATTGGCCTCCATGCCCATCCTGGTCTTCCCAAAATGGGACGTGGAATTTCATGTCCATGTCGATGCATCATGTATAGCACTAGGAGTGGTACTAACACAAGACTGTGTAGAGGTCTTGGATCAACCTATCGTGTTCACGACTCGCCGTTTGTCTAAAGCATAAAATAAATATTCCAGCACCGAATGTGAGGGGTTTGCTATGATGTACGTGCTCCAAAAGTTCTAGCACTATTTACTAGGAGGACATTTCAAGATGTATATAGACCATTCCATGCTTAAATACTTGGTCAAGAAGCCTATGTTGGGGGTTCACATCTATAGATGGCTCTTATTGTTCCAAGAATATGACTTTGAGGTCGTGGTGAAGCCTGGACGACTGAACGCAGGATCGGATCACTTGTCTTGTATTGAGACGGGCAAAGAACCTACTAGTTTGGATGAAGGATTACCTAACGCACAACTCTTTGTTGTGCACACCGCAAATGACCACTTCGAAGATATCATCCACTTTCTCACAACAGGGACTGCGCCAAAGGAGTACCCTATTCAATAGAAGAAGGAATTGGTGGTGCACGAGGAGGACTTTTATGTCATCACGAGGCACCTATACAAAATGGGTAAGGATGAGTTATTGCGAACGTATATACTTGAATTTGAACAATATCAGATCCTTGTGGAAGCACATGGGGGCATTGCATTAGGACACTATGAAGGAAGAGCTGTTTGGTCAATTTAGTATGTCCTAAATTTCTATTTAAAATGTCAATCCGGGATTCGTAAACTGATGAAGTGAAGTGCACTGTATGTGCGAGATAACCGTTTTCTTATTCTTTTGTCGTTTTTTATTTTTTTTAGTTTCTTTTTGGGTTTAGCTTCTGTGGATTCCCTAGTGTGAGATGGCGAAATTGAAAGTTAAGTATGGATGGTAATGGTTATTTCTACAATGATTTTCCAAACTTAAAAGTTCTCAAAAAGAAGGTTTCCGAACTCACTGTAATGAAATCAATTCTCAAAAGGAAGTAAATGTAGCAAAACAGTGAACTAGTGACAATGGCCCAGTATCCTTACTGTTGTATGAAAAAGAAAATAAAAATTGAACTTAAAGAAACTCAAAGACTGAAAGCAAAGCAAATTAAATCACACTACTTCAACCCATACTCTGACCCTTCACCTTTCGACTTGCTCCGGCTATAGGAAGTAATCATAAACAAGCTGAGTAATATGATATCTAAATTGCAGGAAATTAAATTGCATAAAAGGAAACTAAGATTTACCTACTCATTCATATTTCAACTCTTGAAAATGACATAAGTAATTCAATCTCTATCTTCCAGGAAAGAAAACTAAATCATACTACAACAAGTAATATTCTGATTCCTTACTAATTGAGTCACTTGGCCATAGAAAGGAAATCGTAAACAGGTAAGTAATATGATGTCTAAGTGGCAGAAAAGTAAATAAGCAAAACAAAACTTGAAAGAAATGACAATGCTGGAATTAAACTCAATAAATGAAAATCAGCAGAAAGGACAAGATGATCTCATGTCAGTAGTTATCAAAAATATGTAAATTTGCCCGGGCTGCCTACAAAAACCTGTAAAAGAACCACTGATCAGCTAACAGTTATGAAAAAAACATAAGGGAAATATGGACAACAATGATCATCAGAACAACGCAATATATATACAAGAAATGATTATGAAAATAGTAAATGAAAGCAAGAAACTATACAAAGCTTTGGTGTACAAGGGCCCTCTGTAACCTCGGCCAGTCAATCACTTAGTCACAAATAGAATTCAGGAATGATGTCTTCTCATATATTAAAGTACAGTAATAAAACAAAGTAAAGTACAGTACAGTGGGCTGATAACAACAGTCAAAATTACATCTCCAAAAGCTAGCTATCAAGTGTATATCAACGCATTATTTATAAGTGAAAATGTTGCAACTAATTCCTAGATTTTATGCTACCAAGAGACATGTAGATCTCCACGGCCTGAGATCTAGTGTTATGGTCATTATGATAGTTGAATCCATGGAGTCGTGGATGCTCGACTCAGTTCACAGGCTGATCTACAGTTGTGCCAGTACCTCCAGAAACTAAGGATCATGCCACACAAATCTTGACATGGGCAAAACAGAGCTGTGCCACTGCAAAACTCCTCATTTGGCCCTTCCTTTGGCCGCCGTTGACCATGACCGTTTATGAGTGATTTGGCTAAACTGAGGGGACACACTCCATGTACATGTCACTTGCAGCTTGCCCATGTGGCCGGTTTCTCCATTGACACCTGTAACATAGCCTTTAACAAAATGGTTGCGGAAACATGGGCTGGTTGCGGAAAGTGACAAGTTTCCAGAGCTATTTGAACAAAAATCTAAATCAAACAACAGTCATAAACATAGTTAGGAAACCATTTCATAAGCTCTTTTTAGACTAATATGCAATGATTTGACAGCTTGGTGGATGAAGTAAATGGAAAAAGAAGGCTGAAAGGGTATATAGGGAAGTGTAGGTTTGGGACTCAACATACACCCACTGTGAAGGTGTTGCATGTCCTCATGCAACCAAAATTTAGTCATTCCCCTCTAATCGATATGTTCTGATGCTTCTGCTAGGACATCTAGCCCTCTTTTCTTCTTCTTTGGTGCTACCACCATCCTTGGTTTCCTTATTAGACATCTAAATTTGAGATTGATCAATGCTCTGCTCAACGTTTTGCACTTTTTCTTTAGTTTCTTGTTTTTCTTTTGCCATAGTCCCAAATGGAGCATAGTGTTATCATGAATAATTTTATCTACTTTTCTCTGCTCCTTGAGTGCTTCATTTTCCTGCTTGATACGCATGTTTAGGACCTCTAATTCAAATACCTCCTACTTTAAGGACTGAACTTGTGCATCTAGTGGCAGAGTGGTACTCAGACCTACAGCTGATTTTTCTAATGGTTCCAAGTAGTCATATACCTTCCGTTGATTGGGATCTACTTCAGGTGTCTTTCTTGGACTGAGTTCAAAATATGGTGGAGGAGGAGGACTGCTCTCTAGCTCTGGCCGAGAAGGGCTTTCATCATGTGGAGGACTAGTTTCAATGCTTAGCTGAGGACGAGGTGGACTATGGCTAGCTGGAGTTTTCTCAAGTGTCTCTCCACCCAAGTCAATGAAGTGGGGCCATTTTATTTGTGTTTTACTCCACTTTCCTCTTAGCCTGGTGCTTCTCCTTAAGTATGGTGGACTAGTACACTTTTCTTGTATACTCTGTTTCCCTTTTTCCTTTTTCTTTGCTATAGCAGCCTGAAGATATACTAATCTTTCTGGCAGTGGTTGATAATCCTCCTCTATGGATGGCTCAGGTGATTGGTAGAATTCTTGGATGGTCCTTTTGCCTTTCTCTTTCCTTTGTTTCTTGTCTTTAGTTCTGTTTTCTTCTTCTTTTTGACCAACTTCTTGAGTTTCTGTAGTAGGGGAGTCTTGGACTACGGTGCTCTTTTCTCTTCTCCTACTTTTTCTTGGTGTCTTTGGTGTACTAATTTCAGAGGCCTCATATGGCTCTTGGAAGTAGTTTCTTATCAAGAATTGTTCCCAGGTATCTTTGTTTTTCTTTAGTTGGTCCTCAATGAGAATTTTTATAAGTCCATGATGACATAGATGAGGTTCTATATTGCCTGTGTTTTTGGACTGTAACACTCATCTTCTTCAAACTCAACAGTAAGAAATAAGGCAAATTAAGAGTCTGATTCTCTAAGAAATTCATCAATAGTCTAGCATGGTACATGTACATCGAACCAAAGCGTCCTTCACAAGTGACAAATTTTTGGATAACTAATAGCAGTCTGGCCCATTCTTCCTTCAATGCATGAACAGGAATTCCTTTAGTAAACACAGTGGTGTCCATACCTGGGCTTCTTAGCATAATTCTCCATGCTTGTTCATCCACTCTTTTGTTTTTGAACCATCACTCACCTTCCTGGGGTAAGCCTGTGGCAGTTGCTACTGTTGTTTCAGTCACCATGAGCTTCAATCTCCAATCTCCACCATTTGACCATCGAAATACCGTGCAAAAGCCTTGGTTACCTCTTTGTTATAGCCTTTGAACTTTTGGATTAAGCGTAACCATTTTGTTTTCCTCAGCAAATCTTTTGCTTGAGGGTGACCTTCTAGATATTTCGGTCCTTCTGGCTCTACCCTTAGTAGTTTTCCCATTCCTTTCTCTGTTTTGAATTTCAACTGAGGATGTAATTGCGTATGAGGATTTAGCAGAGGGAAGGTAGCTTGGTTGCAGGGTTTAGGGTAAAATGCAGTGGCTACAATCGGTAGCAGGTAACGGGAATGCTTCAGATTATAGGCGGAACAGAGGGTAAGAAGTCGTAGATAAGTTCAAAAATTGAAATGCGTGTATATGTAAAGGAAGACCTTTAATGAAATGGTAAGTGAACGGAGTGGAGGCATGATCTTTTTTTTGAATTAACGGCTGCGTACGAGAGATCACATGTTTTGATAGATGGCTGCGGGAAATGTGGTGGAGAGGAGCCGTAAAGGGATTGGTCACATCTCATGAGCGCAGGTGGCAAATTAAAGTACAGTCAACATGAGTTTAAACCCGAAAATCCATCATGAGACCATTAAGAAATGAATGCATGGTGTGTGGAGTAATATCGTGGAATAGGAGTGGGTAATGGAGCTATTATATTGAATCATTGCACATAGTAGAACGTTTTATGGTTTGATAACTATTCATAATCATGAATTTAATTGTTATTTGATAAAAAAAAATTGCTCATACCTTTGGAAACTTTGTCATTTCTTGCTCATAGCTTTTGACCAACTGTTCTTTCTTGATGTCTTGGAAATGCTCCATGTCTTCATGGCAATTTCTCAATTACACCTGCATTTTCATGATTTTTGCACTAACATTTTGACTGTGAAATTGAAAAACAGAGTGGTGGTAGCTGCGGAAATCGTTTCTCGCTGCGAAAACTGTTTCTGGCTGCAGAAGCTGCTTCCAGCCGCGGAAACTAGGACAACAACCACTTAGCTGAACAAAGATAGTTAGAAAAGAACTGACTAAGTGAAATAGTGCTGACAGGAACTTTTATTGATGAAATGACAATGAAATGAGTGGAATGGAGTGAAAGTGAAGCAGAGTGAAGTGAAGCGAAAATGTGAATGAGATGGAGATGGAGTGAAATGGTAAATGAGGTGGAGTGAGGATGGAAAAAGAAGGAGAGGAGAGAGATTTTTTTTGGAAAATATAGAGTATCAGGTGTCCCTAATTTTCACTCTATATTTTCTGAAAAGACTGCCAATCTATGATTGGTTTTCAGGCTTATACAATTTTTTATTTTTTTTTTGAACTGAAAGAAACAAAGGCTAGGCTGGTGGGGAAGAAGGATTCTTATCCACCAGCCTTATTGCAGAATTCTCTTGGAACATCTTGACAAATTCCTCTTTTGAGAGTGGCTTATGATAAATTTTCAATCGGTGGCCATTCACAATAAGAGGAATATGAAATTCATCAATGGTCTTGATTCTTACCACTCCATTGTTAAAAACTTTGTCAATTTCATATGGCCCAAGCCAATGGGTCTGAAATTTACCTTTGAAGTCTTTGAACTTGGAATCAAACAGTAGCGCCCAATCTCCCTCTTGAAACTTTTTCTCTTTGATGTATCTGTCATGCCAGTTAGCTCTTTGATGTTGAACTAGATCAGTCCTTAAAATTGCTTCTTATCTGATCTCATCTAGCTCATTCAGCTGCTCCATTCTATGCTTTTGGGCTTCTGATAGATTCATCCCCAACTGCACTGCCATCTTGAAAGTCTTGACTTGAAACTCAATGGGGAGCAGGACTTCTTTCCCATAAACAAGTTCATAGGGAGAATGTCCTGTTGTATTCCTCCATGTAGTTCTGTAGGCCCATGAGGCTTCAGGAAGCCTTTTTGCCCAATCTCTTCTTTGTAGATGAACAGTTTTGGTGATGATGCTCTCAAGAACTTTGTTTGTAGACTCCACTTGGCCATTTGCTTGCGGATGGTAAGGAGTAGATTTTCTGTGCTTGGTTTTGTATTCTTCCATCAACTTCTCCATCAAGTTAGATGTAAATTGACTTCCCTGATCTGTCACAATTTCTCTTGGAACACCAAAGTGAGTAAAAATATCCTCATAAAGGAAGTTAACAACTAAATTTTCAGTAGCAACAAGTAATGCTTTGGCTTCTACCCATTTAGTGACATAATCATTGCATACCAATATATACTTCTTTTTCTTAGATGGTGGATTAATAGGTCCAATGAAATCTAAAGCCCATTTTTCAAAGGGTTCGATGAGTACCTGTGGTTGTAATGGAATTTCATTTGAAAGAGTCGATCTCCCAACTCTTTGGCAGCTGTCACACCTTCTGGCATATTGTTTTGCATCTTTGAAAAGGGAAGGTCAATAATATCCTAGAGAAAGGATTTTATAGGCCGTCCTTTTGTCAACAAAGTGTCCACCACATGGTTCATCATGACATGCCTTGAGGATGTCAGGCATTTCATCTTCCCGAACACATCTTCTAATCACACAATCTAGCCCTGTTTTAAACAATTCATTAGAAATCCATGAATAATTCGAACTCACCTGAATAATTCTTCTTTTTTCACTAGGAAATAAATGTGGAGGTAGCTTTCCTGTAACCAAATAGTTAGCAATATCTGCATACCAAGGAGTCTTAGTAGTTACTGCAAATAAATACTTATCTGGAAACTTATCCTCTACAGGAGAATCTTCATTAGTATTTTGGATTCTAGAAAAGAAATCAGCGACGGTATTTTGTTTCCCTGGTCTATCCAACACAGTAATATTGAATTCTTGTAAAAGTAAGAGCCATCTTGTAACTCTGCCATTAGTAACAGGTTTTTTCATTAGATATCTAATTGTAGAATGATCAGTATGGACAAAATTTTTATATCCTGTTATATAATGCCTAAACTTATTGATTGCATGAACAACAACTAAGAACTCTTTTTCAGTCACAGTATAGTTTAACTCAGTGGGAGTCAAATTTTTACTGGTGTAGTAAATGGCATAAGGAAATAAATCCTTTTGACCCAGCACAGCTCCTAGAGATGTATCTGAAGCATCTACGGAAATATGGAAAGGAAGTTTCCAATTTGGCCCTCTCAAAATGGGTGCTTCAAATATTCTTGTTTTCAAAGTTTCAAATGCAAATTGACAATCAGGATCCCATTTGAGTTCACAGTCTTTTGTAAGTAATTTGAAGAGTGGGGATGCTATTTTGGTGAATTTTTCAATAAATCTTCTATAGTATCCAGTAAATCCAAGAAAACTTCTAACATCTTTTTGACAATTTGGAATAGGAAACTTGGAGATGAATTCAACTTTTGATCTATCAACTTTAATTCCATCTCCCGAAATATGATGTCCTAAAACAATTCCCTCAATAAACATCATAAACCATTTTTCATAACTTAAGAAAATATTTGTTTCTTTACATCTAATAAGGACCTTTTCCAAATTTTCTAATGCCTCTTCAAATGAATCACCATAAACTGTAAAATCATCCATATAGACCTCTACACAATCATGGATTAGATCAGAAAAGATACCTAGTACTTCCCTTTGAAATGTTGCGGGTGCATTACATAATCCAAAAGGAAGCACTCGGTAAGCAAAAGTTCCCCATGGATAGGTGAATGTGGTCTTATCTTGATCTTCAGGTGCTACCTGAATCTGATTACAGCCACTAAAACCATCTAGAAATGAAAAGTACTCTTTGCCTGCTAGGGCAACTAATACCTGATCGATAAATGGTAAAGGAAAGTGATCCTTTAAAGTCGCTTTATTCAATTCCCTATAATCAATGAATACCCTCCATTTACCATTCTTTTTAGGTACTATAACCAAAGGAGAAACCCATTGGCTATCTAAAATTGGATAAATGAAGTTTACATTGAGTAGTTTTTGGAGCTCTTCCTTCACTATTTCTCTAAGATTTGGATTCATCCTTCTCTGCAGTTGTCTGATTGGTCTACTGTTTTCCTCAATGTAAATGTGATGAATACAAGTCTTAGGGTCAATACCTTTCATGTCAGTATACTCCCATGCAAATGCAGTAGAATGTTTTTGCAAGATTTTGGTTAGCTTCTCCTGTTTTGATGTTTCCAAGTTTTTGTTGATATTCAATGTTTTACCTGGAAAAATCTCAATGGTGGAACTACCAAACTCTTCCATAGAGTAAAGAGACATTTGTCTAGATGATAGATACTCAATGTCAGAATTTAATTGAAATTGTGTGTGGTCATATTCTGAAGAGATTTCAAAGTTTTCTAGTGTGTTCAGAATTTAACTATCTTCACTGATTTCAGAAATAGTACAGACAGGTTGTATAATGTCTTCATCATCGACCCATTCATTATCTCCTATCTCTGTAATTGTTTTTGTTGGAGGATACAGATTGAATTTATTTGTCGAATTACCATCAGAAATATACATATCCCTTGATCTACAACTGATAAAAGCATCGGCTGTAGCTAGCCAAGGTCTTCCTAAAATGAGTGGATGCCCCCCTAGATTACTCTTTGGAGTTAGAATCATGAAATCCACTGGATACTCCCAAGAATCTAAGGAGACCGAAATGTCTTCTAATACACCATATGGTTTGATAATTGATCGATCTGCAAGTTGCAGTAGAGTAGGTGTAAAAAGAAGATTAGGA
>APFE031539722.1:50889-81489 GCA_000404065.3 Pinus taeda
TACAATCTGTCTCCCTGTAGAAGGAAGGAAAGGATCTCTTCCTAATTCGGATTCAATATATGGTGTGGGAGAGTCAACTACTGCCTCTTGAATTCCAGGAATACTAGGGCTAGGAGTGTGAGTTGGAGATGATGGAGGTGTCTCTTGTATATTCCTTGAAGTAGATGGAGTTCTAAAAATTGAACTCTTGGCTCTAGCTAAAAACCTTCCCCTAGAATCTCTTGCTCTATGCATGTCATTTTTTTATTTTTCTTCAAGTCGGGCTAATAATTCTCTTTTTGATCTTCCAGGTCACTCTAGGTGCAATAAGAGAGCATACTCAAGAAACTATTAAACCAATAATTTTCTCTTTTCTGATCCTCCAGGTCACACTAAGTGCAAGAGGAGAGCATACTCTGAGAGGTTATCAATTTTCCTTCCTTGAAATTTTTTTATTTATTTATTTTTTAAGAAATTGGCTACCTAGTTTCACTTCCCCGGCAACGACGCCAAAATGTTTGGTCAATTTAGTATGCCTAAATTTCTATTTAAAATTTCAATCCGGGATTCGTAAACTGATGAAGTG
Organism: Pinus taeda; assembly: GCA_000404065.3. Taxonomy (NCBI): domain Eukaryota; kingdom Viridiplantae; phylum Streptophyta; class Pinopsida; order Pinales; family Pinaceae; genus Pinus; species Pinus taeda. Next base: position 51,455 of record APFE031539722.1, read on the forward strand.
AAGTGCACTGTATGTGAAAGATAACTGTTTTCTTAGTCTTTTGTCATTTTTGAGTTTTTTTTTTTAGTTTGTTTTTGGGTTTATCTTCTGTGGATTCCCTAGTGTGAGATGGCGAAATTGAAAGTTAAGTATGGATGGTAATGGTGATTTCTACAAGGATTTTCCAAACTTAAAATTTCTCAAAAAGAAGGTTTCCAAACTGACTGTAATGAAATCAATTCTCAAAAGGAAGTAAATGTACCAAAATAGTGAACTAGTGACAATGACCCAGTATCCTTACTGCTGTATGAAAAAGAAAATAAAAACTGAACTTAAAGCAACTCAAAGACTGAAAGCAAAGCAAACTAAATCACACTAATTCAACCCATATTCTGACCCTTCACCCTTTGACTTGCTCCAACTATAGGAAGTAATCATAAACAGGCTGCGTAATATGATATCTAAATTGCAGGAAATTAAATTGCATAAAAGGAAACTAAGATTTAACTACTCATTCATATTTCAACTCTTGAAAATGACATAAGTAATTCAATCTCTAAATTGCAGGAAAGTAAACTAAATCATACTACAGCAAGTAATATTCAGATTCCTTACTAATTGAGTCACTTGGCTATAGAAAGGAAATCATAAATAGGTAAGTAATATGATGTCTAAGTGGCAGAAAAGTAAATAAGCAAAACAAAACTTGAAAGAAATGACAATGCTGGAATTAAACTCAGTAAATGAAAATCAGCAGAAAGGACAAGATGATCTCATGTCAGTAGTTATCAAAAATATGTAAATTTGCCTGGGCTGCCTACAAAAACCTGTAAAACAAGCACTGATCAGCTAACAGTTATGAAAAAAACATAAAGGAAATATGGACAGCAATGAACATCAGAGCAGTGCAATATATATACAAGCAATGATTATAAAAAAAAAGTAAATGAAAGAAAGTAAGAAACTATACAAATCTTTGGTGTACAGGGGCCCTCTGCAACCTCGGCCAGTCAATTTCTTAGTCACAAATTGAATTCAGGAATGTTGTCTTCTCATATATTAAAGTGCAGTAATAAAACAAAGTAAAGTACAGTACAGTGGGCTAATAACAACAGTCAAAATTACATCTCCAAAAGCTAGCTATCTAGTGTATATCAACGTGTTATTTATAAGTGAAAATGTTGCAACTAATTCCTAGATTTTATGCTGCCAAGAGACACGTAAATCTCCACGGCCTGAGATCTAGCGTTATGGTCATTATGAAAATTGAATCCATGGAGTGGTGGCTACTCGATTCAGTTCACGGGTTGATCTACAATTGTGCCAGTACCTCCGGAAACTAAGGATCATGCCAAGCAAACCTTCACATGGGAAAAACAGAGTCGTGCCACCGCAAAACTCCTCATTTGGCTCTTCCTTTGACCGTCGTTGACCATGACTGTTTATGAGTGATTTGGCTGAACTGAGGGGACACACTCCATGTATGTCACTTGCAGCTTGTCCATGTGGCCGGTTTCTCCATTGGACACTTGTAACATAGCCTTTAACAAAATGGATGCGGAAACTCGGGCTGGCTGCGGAAAGTGACAAGTTTTCGCAGTTGTTTGAACAAAAATTTATATCAAACATGAGTCATAAACATAGTTAGGAAACCATTTCATAAGCTCTTTTTAGACTAATATGCAATGATTTGACAGCTTGGTGGATGAAGTAAATGGAAAAAGAAGGCTGAAAGGGTATATAGGGAAGTGCAGGTTTGGGACTCAACAGTGCCCTAGGATAAGTAGTGCCCCCTTGACTCATTTGAAGTTGTGAGTAGGGTGCCCCCATGAATTGATCGGGACCTCCTTAAGGGTTCCTACTCACCACATAACTAACCATAAGTCCTTGACTAACATGAGGGTCCATGTCAATCAGTGATTAACCATGCATGCCTGAAAAAGGAGGGGGAATTGTTACGCTCCTGGCCGGTATATGCATATTGGGAGTGGTGCCCCTAGATACTTGAATCTAGTTGTTAGAACCATACAATGGATGCCAACCATATTGTTGGTTGAAGGGACCTGCGCTAGTTGTGCTATATTGAGTGTTATAAGGAGCGTTGTATGTAGCACTTGTTGAAGGTCTAGGGACTAACACAAAAGAAGCGGAACCCGGAATGGACTGGGTTCCACTCGTGGAGGGTGTCATAATAGGGTTTGAACCTGGGACAAATGGGATAGCAGGGTTCATCATCAGAGGTGTGGTACTGACTATCTACTGGGGAAGTGGTGGGGGACCAAAAGTGTCCAAATAATCCCATGACTCATTAGTCCTCGACAGGATAGGTGGAAGTGTTCCGGCTGAAGACAATGGGGGTAAAGATGCAACGAGAACCAAGAGTAGGCCCAACGGATTTGTGATCGAAGGATTGTATGGAGGAAGAAATCCTTCAGTAAAGAAATCCTCTAGTAAGCTTGAATCGTGAGATGTCCAAACTGATTTTGTGTGAGATCTTGGAGACTGATTCCCGAAGATGGGGAATTCGGTTCACTGGAGCTCGATAGATCCTCCATAGTGAGTGGGGGACGTCCTAACAACCGTCTAGATTGATGACAAGGGCCAGATCTAGGCCAATAATTTTTATCAGTAAATTTTAATGTGATGTTTATTAAAGTCTCAGTGATAACACTCTAGCACCTAAAAAAAAATACGCTAAGTAAATCAATCAATAAGCAGAGGGAAATGACCCTGTTTGATAAGCACCAATCGCTAGAGATGAAACCTAGTATCACAATGAATAACAAAGAGAGTTGGCCAAATGTACAGTTACGGTTACTCTAAATCTTTGCTCAAACTTTAGATTAAGGGGCCAAGTACTCTCATGAAGACGAGCACCCTCCCAAAAACCGAAGACAGAGTAGGTCCATTTGTGTTAGGTACCAGGGCAGCCTGCCCCAGTCACCTTGTGTTAATCCCTAAAAGTATGGCCATTAAGGATACCTTAGATCACAGACACTACCGGGGGGGACGTAGTCGCAGACACTATGATGTGTGGGCAGGATACCTGAGTCCCCGACTTAGCTCCGATATCCCTGAAGGGATCCCTGATACATAGAATACCCAAAGGAGATGTAAGCAAAGGTAGGCTACCTTCACTTACAGTCTGATGTTGTCTTGTATTTATCTCCGCTTTTACTGGAGTGGTCCCGCATAGTATGAGTGTAGAAGGATTTCTCTCTTTTAATGACACTAGTTTTGGTGTATGATCTTGGGCAATTAACTCACACTTCCATTCCAAGATCCTAGCCTAAAGTAAAGTGTGTTGATTGATTTTATTAGGTAGATTTTAAACGTACTTTGTTAGAGTTTTCAGTAGGGGTGTTGACGTATGAAATTATATGGGACTCTAACTCAAATCATGCAAAAACAATGCTTGTAAATTTTCACTTTCCATGAATAAGTTGCTTCTACAAAGGGAGAGTCATTCATATATCAATATTCATTCCATGCATCCTATTCAGTACAACACTAGCATAGCTGACAAAACTTCAATGCTCACTAACAACTATTGAAACCAAATAATGCAAAACTTTAACTAGCTAAGCAAAAAATAGTAAAAAAAAATTGTATTTTTTCTTTTAATGAAAACAAGTACTTTAAGAAGTAAAGTTATTTTCTTTAAAAAAAAAAAAATTCAAGACACAGATCAGTCAAACAAGTGTAGCTACAAATCCCTGATCAGTTTGTAAGAAGATTTCCCAACCCATGAGTTCACAGGGTAAGTTGTTTATCAAGAAATGGCTAACTAACACTCTATACTAAAGGATACAGAGAGTTAGTTTCATCACTAATGCTCTGTTTGTGAGGGAATAATGCTTTATAAAGCACTATTTTCACTGGTAACCTACGCTAGTGAGGGAAAACACTCAAAAAATAGGTTGTGGGGATCAAATCTAGGGATGAGCACTGAAAGAAGGGTGTTGTATGATCCTGAGTGGTCGGAAAGGGAATGAAGAAGTACGGGAAGGCCTGGAAGAAAGAGAGATCTAGGAACTTTCTGGGAAAAACAAAGAACTAAGTGTAGTCCTGAGTGGGGTCACCAATTTTGTTATAGGGATTAATGCACAAGTGTTTGGTGATGTAGAAAACCCTCAAGGATCTTCCCAGGATCCTCGACAGACAATCAGATTAGCTACAACTGTCACAAAGGTACATGCATATCTATGTTTAACAAACTAATATAAAAGCGAGAAGGTATTATTACCTCAAGTCTTAGTGTGGTGTTGATGGAGAGCACAATGTAGCTAGCTAGAAGATCCCTGAGCTGACTCCAGATCAAACCCTGCACATAGCAAACACAAGCATAATATCACAGCATAAAACCTTGATAAACAAATGCATGAACATATAAAAGATATATAGTTGCACATAAGTAAGCCTCTCATGCTAGAATATATTAGATCAACATATAAACAAGTTTATACTACCAACATCACAGAGTGGACAATACAACTACAATTCTATATTGATGTAGAAAGAGTGATTACAACCATCAGTTGCATCAACCTTCCCTTACCCCTCCAGCTCCTCTCTCTCTCCCTTCTTAAACTCTTCTTATGCCTTAGTCTAAGACTCTGCTTGACAGTCAAATAAGTAATCCTTTCAAATGTTTCGACCTATTTCATAATGGCCCAAGCTTTGCATATATAGCATGTAGGTTTAGGTTTTCCAAGTCCTTCATGAGTTCCATTAGGAAAAATTAGTGATGTTTCATGCTTTAGTGTTCTTTCCCATTTGCATACTCCATTAGGAATTAGTAATTCCCCCAAACAGGTCGAGTTCTAATGTTTCCCTGCTTTTATGGGATGACATAGGAGAGAATATAGGGATATTTGCTCAGTCAATTCGCTCCTTTGACCCATAGAACTTGATGTAGGTTCACTAACACTGTTCTCAAGGTAGCAAGTAGAGTTACCCTAGGCACTAACGCACCCTTAAGCTTGCTGAGAAGCTTTATAAAGTAGGTTGATAGTGTCTAGACAGTGTTAGCTTGACAACTGGGCCTGTGAACTTGGTCAGTCCTTCAAGCATCATGTCTTTTTCCTATGTATTGATGAGGAGGTCATTTTCCTGTATAACAATATGTTTCCATGGAGAGATTTGTATGTTGCTATAATCATGTGTAGATGATGTTGGGATGATGTATTGGTTGAGCTTATATTGCAGATATTTATTTTGTTGGAGAGAATTTTGTTGTAGGTTTTGGTATTCAGTTGTTGATGAAATTATTGTTTGTATGGGTCCAGTATGAAAATAGGATGAAATGAGGCCCAAAATGTTTGTATGAGTTTGTTCATTGGATCTTATTATGAAATATTATGAAACATTTTCCACATGATAGCTTGAAGGATGGGACTTTAGTGAGGCATGTAGTGGCTTTCTGTGATAGGATGTAGTAGCATCCTTCAGCTAGAAGCCTGAGAACATGGGAGTGGTGGACTCCTTATAGTGTTGGCTGGAAAGACTTAGGTGTTGGGGCATCCAATAGGTGTAATCCTACAAATGTTGTGGGAGTGGTGGTTTCCAGTAGGTGGTGCACTACAAAGTTCATATAGGTAGTGGCCTGTAGTGAGTGGTTTCTCACGTGATTGGAAAGTTGTGGCTTGCACACTGGAGGTGGCCAGTGATCATATGTAAAATAATATTTGAAGATTAATTGGAAAATGAAGATCAAGACTAACAACATGTTAGGGTACTATAATATAGATAATCAAAGTGTGTTTATCTAACTATTCATTCTAGGGGTCTGTTTGTAAGGTTTAGCTTATGAGTTTACCAATTATCATAGTCTAAATGGTTTTTGTACAAAAAGTCCCAAAGTTGGTCAAGTTATTGTAAATATGTATATCATCATTTGAATTCATGGATATCATGAGTCATTATGAAAATTAAAGGGGTCATGTCATGAGGAATATGCTCATCATAAGTCAGTTGGGTGGTCATTGTCGCGAGAATCAGTTAGAGTCGTGTAAATTAGGTGTAATAAACATTTTAGTGCTTGGTGACATCAACAAATGTATAATCGCCAGTTTCAAATTTGGCAATATCCTTTTGTTACATTCAAGTGGTTGATGATCCTAAAAGTACCATCATTTCCTAGCAAGGAGCGGGTTTCTTTACAAAATCATCATATTTGTATGCATGATTTAGTGTTCATCCTCCAGAATTCACAGCCTTTCCACCTCCAATAGCTTGTGAAAAGAGATCAGCTTGTTGCTACGCACAAACTGCTGGGAACACTATGCATCGCTCAAAGGAGAAAATTTTCTTCATCAAACTGCTAGTTCCAGGTGTGTGTGCCAATTTGGGATTTCGTTTTATCAAAAATTTAAGTACTCTTACCAATTTGCTAGTTAAAACCAAGTTTTCAAGCTTGAATTTCCTGTTTAGAAGGTGTTTTGCATGTTGTTTTTGTGTATGGGTGTTGCGCATGCACAAAGTCCCTTAAATTTCTTCCTCTTTGGTTGGTTAAATTATTTTTGAACCCCAGTTTTCCTACTTCAAGAGGCTTGTGTAATATCAAATATTTATTGTGCTTACTACAATTTGAATTTGGTCATTTCACTGTCCTTTCTCTTTCGTTCACTCTGCGTTGTGCACAAGAGGGTTTGCACATAGAAATAATGCTCATTTCTGCTTGCTTGCCTGTCTTGAAATCTTAAAATTCACAGTGTGTTAGCCTCCATTTGAGTCAATTTGCAAGTATACAGGGTTCAAAAAGGTTTACAAAGTCTTAATTTTGTGTTTGGTCAATTAAATTTTCCTCCTTGTATTGTTGCGTTTAAGGTGCTACCCACAAGCTAAAACGCTACGCACAGGCTAAACAAAGCATTTCCATCTCTTTTATGACTAGTCCCCAGTCCTGATTTATCTTTCCTATTTTAGTCATTTAAGGTTTAAAGAAGCACTTTCAGCTCAGTCTTGAGCTCCAAAATTTGATAAAGCATAAAACCCTAGCTCAACTTTTATACCTTCATAAATCTTGTTTTAGTGATGGGGAAGACAAAGGAAGGAGAAATTGTAAGGTTTGAACCATAAGATATTTCTCTCATCAACTCAAATCCTGCCATCAAGGTAGCCTTTGAGCAGGAAGGTTGTCTTAAATTCTGTGAAAAGATATAGGGGTACCATGTGGAGGTGACCAAAGAACGTGCCCTCAATTTCGATGGTGATAAGGTAAAATTTGGTAAACTGAAGTTCATTGTGTCAGAGTCCACCATAGCATTAGCCATAGAAATACCTTTGGAGTGGGAGAAATGGTTCAAAGGAATGCCTTTGGAGTTGGAGCATTAAGGATTTCATTCAATCATAGTATAAAAGCCAGGAATTTGGTGTTGTAGTGTCTAGTGACTATTTATTGGAAAATTTCAGCAAGCTTCTCAAATTCATTCAAAAGTACCTCACATGTGAGGGAAGATTCACCAAAGTCTATCAATATCACATTAGGCTTCTCATGCATTTCTAAGGAAATAAGACCCTAAATTTACCTTTTTTTCCTTTTCAGGAGTTTAGGCAATATGGATGAGAGAGTAAGAATGAAGAAGAGCATGGAAACATGGTTATTTCATTTCTCGCTAATAAAATTGTTGGTATTAGAAGAGCTACAAAAGAAGAGACATGTATGGAGGGATTTTCTAACCTCATCCAAGTTTACATTGCAATCTGTTGGAAGTCCATCAAGCCATAGAGATACTCCTTCATCCACTACTAATACTACTTCTTCACCCCTTAAGAGTTATATCAAGAATAAATATCCATCAACAGTTGATCAATCACCGAAGAAAAACGGAAAAAAACTACTCACAAAAAGCCACTCACAAAAGTAGTTGCTAAAAGGCTACCATTGTAGGAGATAATTGAAGAACTTTGTGAGCCTAAGGGAATCCAAACACAAACAAGTTATGTGGATGAAAAAGACAAGCATGCCAAGGAGTTAGAGAAATAGTTAAGGGGATCTCATTCAATTATAGCTCATTTGCAACAAGAAAATAAGCAGCCGAAGAAGACCATATTAGGAAAAGGAACTCAACCTAATGAAGACATGCCTATGGTTGAAACCACACTAGCTACTAAACCCAAGGCAAAAGGAAATGAAATTAAGGAAGGGGTTAAGAAGGGAGAGATATCAGCAACCAAGGTTACAAGATCCCCATCCACAAAGCTACAAGTCCAAGCAGAGAAAGCAGTGCGAGAGGAGAAGGAAGATGAAGGGAAGTCCACCTTCATAAGGATGAAGAAAAAGTTAAAAGAGGCCCGTGATGAAATTGTTGAGCTCAAGCAGCAATTTGAAAAATACTAGCAAAGTGAGGAATTAAAAGATTAGTTAGACAAGGCACATGTGACTATAGCTTATTTGAAGCAAGAAATCATGAATCTTAGATCTAAAGTGTCTCAAGAAACAATGACATTTGATGCCAAAGGAAAGGTTAAAGAGGTGATTGATGTTTATAAGATGAAAGAGCTAACTTAGTATTCAAGGAGACCTAAAACTAGATCTATTTCCAAGGTACAGGAACAGGAAAAGGATGTTGTGTAGCTCGTGGTTTTTGATGAGCAAAAGAAGTTTGGGGAGCTACTGGAGAAGATTGAAAGAATACAATATCAAGTTGATAAAATTGAAGAGAGAGAATATAAGGATAATTTGGTTTTGTTTGGACATGTCGAGCCTATTATGCCAACCCTTGATAAGGCTAAATACAAACTAAAGTCGACTTTCCCTTTGCATAGGCAAGTGAAAAACATGTATGTGTAGAACATATTCTAAAGAGGAGGCTTAGGTTAATGAAGAAAAGGCTTGCTAAAGTCAGGGAAGCTAAGAGAAAGAGGAAGAGAACTAATTTATATTTGTTGGTTGAGGTAGTTAAAGGGGAGAAAACTAGTGAAAAGGCAAGTTGACAGTGCTACGCACAGGATGAGAAACAAGACTAGGGTTTCTTCAAAATCGCATTTTTGTGAAAAGTGTTGATACTTGCGGGGCATAGAAATATTTATTATAGTCAACGGGACATCTACAAGTGTTTTGTTTTGATAAAAGTGCATCATTTTATGTGTTCAAAGGAGGATCAGCAAATTGTTGTGCAAAAACACAGTTAATGTTTTTTACATCAAAATTTCACCTCAGCGTTGAAAATGAAGGACTTGATCATGTAATTATTTATGTTTTATCATTTTAAATGCTTCACCCATGTTGTCTTGAAAAAAGTAGATGTATTACGTGTATAGGTAAGTTTATAGGTAAAAGTCAAAGATGCTTTCTTAGTTTCCAGATTACTGGTTTTTCTTTCCTATTATCATGAGTTCAGTTTCATCTAAATGGGGAATAGGTGGGTTTCAACCTCCTTAGATATAGAAACAATTTTTTGTATATATTGCATGATCTTGAAAGAAAAAACGTTGATTATGGAAAAAAGATAAGATATTTCTTTTGATTGCAAGTTGTGGAGTTTCATTGAAGTAATCAATTTAGCAATGCAGAGGCAGTTTATTTTAGGATTTTTGTGTTAGAAAAATGGTGATGTCTCTCTCTTTGTAAATTTGTCTTTCCTTATAACTTATACATGGATGCACTTTCTTAATTGTTTATAAGAATATTATGAGTAGAATTTACTCACAGTACTCTGCTCTGACTTGTTAAGCAATCTAAATATTTTCCTTCTGAAATTAAATATAAAATTCATCTTTGTATGCTTTATATTTAATAGATCCTCATTCTCATTCATCTCATCCATATCACAACAAATTTGTAAGAACTATGAGTTTACCTACCTCATCATGTTTTAAGTTCCTCTATTTATTTGTGATTGATTGCTAAACATCCATATGACTCCATGCCCAATGGACCCCTCCTTCATCATGCAACCACAATTTTAAAACCTATCTTGATCTTCATACCTAGCCTAAAACCTAAGACTATAATTGACTGTAAATCCATATAGAGAGAGCTCTCTCTAGGCTATAAGGGCTAGATTCTGGTCCAAAAGAGGTTTGTGGTTACCTGTGAATTTTCCTCCTCAACCTAGGAAAACTACGGAGTGCTAACATAACCGATGGTGGTTTTTACCCTTTGGATTTCCACCTTATATCATGTGTCCTATTATGTGTTATGTTATTGATATGAATTGGGTCATTATATTTTTTTTCATCCATCTTGATGCATTTGGAGTGGAAAAAGTGGAGGGATCTACTCATGTGATTGTTTTTACTAGCAGGACCCAGTTTGGTGAAACAGGGCCTGAAACCTTCTAGGAGCGTTTTGACGCATCAAATGACATTTCTTGGGGGTAAATTTTTACTGCTTTAGCACAAGACCTTTTCATTCTATTCTACATGGATAACTTTCCAATGGCATAAGAAGCACGTCAATAAGAGTCAGTATGCAAAAGTTATGCCACTCAGAAGTTGGCCTTCCTAATTTCACACCTATAGTTAAGGAGGATGCCGCGTTAACCCCCATTATTCATGGAAAAGGATCTGGACAAGTGATTATGATGTAAAATACTCTAGAAGAGTTTATATTTTAACTCTAGTTAAGAGTTGATGTAGTCAAAATTAAACACTAGTATGTTATCAAGTTGTGTTATAACTGGGCCACTTGGAGGAAGAGACATTCAATTCTTTCGAGAGAACTTTGTTCCATAGCTGAGAAAAGATAGCTAGGAGAGATATGAGGTAGAACACACAGAGAGGTTTGTGCATTGTAGAAGCCACATGCATTACTTCTTTGTACCTGCAACCATATTTCCAAACAGAGAAAGAGAACGAAGCAACCTCACTTTCCAACTGAGTTTTCTCCCGAAATGGTTTCCCAGAGAGAATATATTGTGTCTTGTATGTGCATGTGATTATTTTTGGCATTCTCTACTTTGCCACATAATTTCCATTCTCATGCATACACTAATTATAGTTAAATCCATAGATCTTAAAGTTTAATAAATTGTAATAGTTTAGAATTTTCAAAGTTTTATTATGATATTATCATATTTGCTCTGACAAACTATCTAGTGGAATATCCATGAAAATTTACAGATAATTTGGTATGAAAGTAGGTTTCTTTGGGTATTTTCGAATATTTGTAGGGGATCTAGGTTGGTGGGGTCGAAAATCATAAAACCCTAATCATGGCCATCGAATCTATAAATGAACCTTCTGATCCTGCAGAGGTGAGGTTTTCACGGCTTGAACAACAAGTCGCAAATATAAAACGCAATGTAAACCTCCTCATGATGGTCCTAAGAAATAAGCTGGGGATATTTGGAGAAGGTGGGGATTCGAACGCAGTGGAAAAATCAGAACAGGGATCAGAAGATCGGGGAGAAACGAACAACTAGTCGAAGAAAGGACCCAGAAAAGATCAACCCAGTTCAAGTGTCATGAACCAATCGCAATCCCTGTTTAAAATGGAAGAAAAGGTCAATATCAAGTCGTACAATGGGGAGATCGATGCTCTAAATTTAAACCCCTATTTGCAACAGCCATAAGTTTATTTCAGCATTCATTAGATCAATGAAGGGAAAAATATCCCATTAGTGCAATTGAAATTAAAGGGCCATGCACTGACTTGGTTGGACAGCCACAAAAAAACCTTGGTTAGAGGGAGAACCTCCAGTGACTAAGTGGGAGGGTTTCAAAACCCTCATTAATTCACACTTTTATCCCATTGGGTATGTGGAGGACTAGTGGATCCTGTGGTATTAACTCAGGCAAAAGTTGGGCCAAAGCATGCAAGAGTACACCATAGAATTCATAAAGATCGTTATAATGTTGGGTATATCTCCAAAGAACCGATATGTACTCCTCAAGTATTTGGGGGGTCTGCATTGCCATCTTCATGGGAAAGTAATGCTATTTAATCCCAAATCAGTGGACGAGGCTTGAAAACAAGCACAATACCTGGAGAACATAGGCCTGAAGAGAATGCAATCAAGTGGATCGGAGCAGAAGGAGCAACAAGAAGGTTCTAAGGAAGGGAAGAAGAAGAAAAAAGGGGAAAAGATAAAATTATGGCAGCCACAGTGCACCAATGCAAAGATCCAAGCAACCACTGCAATATTGATGGCCATATAGAGGAGAAGTGTTGGAAGTTGAATCCAGAGTTAAACTCGAAGAATAAGAAGAAAAATAATAAGAAGAAGAATCTCATGGCCACAAATTCGAGCAACCAAATTAAAAGAACCTCAGATGTGGATGAGAATATCATCTATACATCAGTACAGAAGGAGGTGAATATGAGTATCCTTCAGCAACAAGAAGAGAAAGAAATGACCAAACTCTTCCATATAAAGAAACACGTTAAGAAGACAAAGATTGATGCTCTATTTGACTCAGGATCACAGGTGAATCTCATTACATCAGAGCTAGTCAAGAAGTTGGGGTTGGAAGTTCATGATCATCCAAGCCCATATCCATTGGGATGGGTAAATAAGGATTCAAAGCTGAAGGTAACAAAATAGTGCAAAATTAGATTTTCTATCAGTGTTAATTCTATTGATGAAGTAGATTTGGATGTGGTTCCCTTTGATGTATGTGGAGTCATGTTTGGGAGCCCATACATGTACATATGTGATGCAATATTCATGAGGAGAGCTAGCAAGTACTGGCTCATCAAGGATGGAAAATTGTTCATCATCAATGCACACAAATGCAAGTCGAAATTTCACTCATAAGTGCAAACCAAGACAAGAAATTGATCAGTTCCAGAAGAAGTATGTTTTACTATTTTTAAGAGAAAGCCAATTTGAAGAGGAGTCAAAAGCAAGGCGTCCATAGAGGGGTGTACTAAGAAACATAAACAAAAATTGGAGGAGTTGTTACAAGCATACAACAATGTGTTCCAAGAACCTAAAGGGTTACCACCTAAGAGAGTGTTGGGTGTGTGTTATATTCTTTCTACGACTAGTTGCACATGCAGGGGGTCATAGGGGGGAGGAATCCCCCCTTTTCATTTCTCTGGGTGCAACGGGGGGGTCACACGGGTGGCACAACCTCCCTTGTTGAGGGGTTTCAGGGGGGCAGTATCCCCCTTGCACGGGGTCCAAGGAAACACCCCGGGAAAATTATTTTGGACCCCATATTAGGTGGGAGGACCTACCTATGGTTTTTTGCATGGGTTTTGCACATGGTTTTGGGCATGATGGTTTTCTACCCATGGTATTTTATAGATTCAGTCAAGGGAACTACGATTATGTTCTAATTCAGGGTTAATGGATTGGGATTTATGAATGCTTCGACATGTATATATATATGTATTATAACATTGAAAGGAACATAATGAAAAATCAATCTAGTAGTACCGGTTTTGGGATCGAGGGGAAAATCTTTATGTATTTGTTTTATGTTCTCACCATTGTATATTTTTTATTTTTAAGAATTTGTTTGTAGGTAATTTTTGTACAAAGTTAAAACCTACACTTGGTATTAGAGTTGTTTCAGCTTCAAGGGAACGCCTTTACTGCTGAGGGGTTTTGTTTGGGCTTATGGTAGACCTTATTCAGTGGGAGATCAATGGGATCAATTCTTGTGGTGAAATAAGATTGATGAGCAGTGGAAAGATAGAGATCGAGAAATTTAATGGTCAAAGATTTGAGTTGTGGAAACTCAAGATGGAGGATTTGCTGGTGGATAAAGAGCAGTGGATTGACGTAGATCTAGGTACTAAACTAGCGGTAATGTCAAATGAGGACTGAGAAAATTTGGATTGAAAAGCAAAGATCATAATATGGTTTTGTATCTCTGATTCAGTATTGTTGAATGTATTAGGGGAAGCTACGACGAAGGCTTTGTGGGACAAGTTAGGGACTTTATACCAATCTAAGTCTTTGGAGAACAAACTGTTCCTATGGAAAAAGTTGTATAACCTATGGATGGAGGATGGAGACTCAGTGACAGAGCATCTGAATGACTTTAATATTGTGGTACACCAATTTTTATCTATTGATATTAAAATTTTGGATGATGATAAGTGCATCAATTTTTTTTGTTCTCTACCATATTTGTGGGATAGTCTAGTTGTTGCAATAGGTAGCAATAAAACTACCTTGAAGTTTGATGAAATAGTCTCATCCTTACTTTTAGAGGAGATGAGACAGAAAAATATGGAGGGCCAGAATGAAGATGAATTATCTATATGAGGAAGATCCCATAACAGAAACAAAAATAATTCCTCGAGTGGGAGATCTAAATCTTAAGGAAAAATTGTAAAGGTGTGTTGGAAATGCGGAAAGGAAGGGCACTTCAAAAAGGATTGTATATCTAAATCTCTTGAGAAAGGAAAGGAATCTTATGATGCTCCTTCTACAGAGGTGAAAACCACCTCAGATGAAGGTGGAGATGTGTACTTGGCTTCTTCTTCAAGTACAAATGTAGATCATGAGGCATGATTGATTGACTCAGATGCATCCTTTCACTTCACTCACCATAGGGAGTGGTTCTACAAGTATGAGAAATATGATGGTGGCGATGTCTTCTTAGGGGATGACAAGAAGGCTAGAATTGTTGGATGCAGAAAAGTCAAGATGAAGTTGCAAGGTGGAAGTATTAGAACACTTCTGGGTGTTCTGCATGTTCTTGCATTGGCTAGAAACCTGATTTTTGTAAGCAAGATGGATGGTGCAGGTGTAGAAATAGTGTTCGAGAAAGATACTTACACGATGGTTCGGGGAGCACTGGTATTGATGCAAGGAATTTTGATTGGAAATTTGTACAAGCTTCTGGGTAGCATTGCTATTGATGGGTGCAACAGTTCTTTGGTTCTTGAAAGTGGAGTAGAAAATATAGTGGTCTCTGGAGAAAAGACCGTGTTATGGAATCAAAGGCTTAGACATTTTGGAGAGAAGGGACTTTGAATAATTCATGGTAATGGTATCGTATAAGGTAAATTTAATTTCTCTCTGGATTTCGATTTTCTGTGAATATTGTGTATATGGAAAGCATAATTGGGCGAGTTTCCCATCTGGTGCTAAGAGGGTGAAAGGGACATTAGAGCTTGTGCATAATGATGTGTTTCGACCTGTGTTCGTTCCATCATTAGGTAAGTTTGTGTACTATGTATCATTTATAAATGAATTCTCAAGGAATACATGGATATATTTCCTCAGGAAGAAATCTGGAGTCTTTGACATGTTTAAAGAATTTAAGTCTCTAGTGGAAAACCAAATAGAGAAGAAGATAAAGGTGTTGAGGATAGATAATGGTGGAGAGTTCTGCAAGAAGGAATTTGAAGAGTTTTGTAAGAAGTGTGGTATAGGACGACAGAAGACTACTCCATACACACCTCAGCAAAATAGAGTTGCAAAAAGAATGAATAGGACATTGATGGAAAAAACAAGAAGCATGCTCAGTGGTGTTGGGGTAGGACAAGAATTATGGTCATATGTGGTGGAGACTACATGTTACCTAGTTAATAGGTCACCTTCATCGGAATTGGAGGATAAGAATCCACGTGAGGTACGGAATGGTAATAAATCATCTCTTTCACATCTAAGGGTATTTGGTTGTGATGCATATGTACATGTTCTAAAGTAGAAAAGAAACAAGTTGGATAATAAATTTGAAAGGTGCATCTTTATTGGGTATAAGGATGGTTTGAAAGGTTATAAGATTTGGAACCCAGAAACAAGGAAGGTTGTGTACAACCGAGATGTGGTATTTAGAGAGGTGAAAGATGTTATTAAACATGAATTCATACCAAAGGAACTTGAGAAGATATAGTTTGAGCTAAAGGAGGAAGAATCAGATTGTACAACAGAGCATGAATCAGAAGAAGAAGATCCACAAACTCTAGTTGTGATAAGATTAGTTCGAGAAAGAAAGAATCCAAAAAGGTATAGTCCATCTACTTTTTGCTCAAATTTTGATTTATCTATTACTGATGATGATCCCAAAATTGCCAAGGAGGAAATATATTTAGAGGATGGAAAGCTTTGGAAAGGGGCCATGGTTAATGAAATGGCATCTTTGCATGAAAAAGAGGCTTGGGATATAGTGGATTTGTCAACTGGAAGGAAACCCATTGGAAGAAAATGGGTGTTTAAGAAGAATATGAATGCAAAAGGAAAGGTGGAGAAATACAATGCTCGGTTGGTAGCAAAATGTTGTTCCCAGGTGTCAGGAATTGATTTTGGTGAGAATTTTTCTCTTGTTGCCAAGGTAGATTATATTAGATTATTTTATCTGTTGTTGTTGCTTTTGATTTTAAGGTAGAACAGATGGATGTGAAGACAACATTTCTCCATGGGGATCTAGAAGAAGAGATCTACATGAAGCAACTTGAAGGCTTTGCAGTGAAGGTAAAGAAAGAACTGGTATGCAGGTTAAAAAAGTCTTTGGTTTAAAACAATCACCAAGGATGTGGTATTAGAAATTTGATACATATATAAGGGGACTTGGCTTCACCAAAAGAAAAAAAGATCATTGTGTGAATTTTAAATTAAATGGTGACCATGTTATTTATCTGTTATTATATGTGGTTGATATGTTGTTGATTGAAAATGACAAAGAAATTATCCATGAATTGAAGACCCGATTGTCCTCCAAATTCGACATGAAGGATATTGGTGCTGCAAATTATATTATGGGCATGGAAATTAAATGAGATCAGGAAAATAGGAATATCTATTTAAACCAAAGGAATTATGTCAAGACAATATTGCAGAGGTTTAATATGCAGGATAGTAAACCAGTGAAGGTTCCTATTCTTGTACGTGTAAGGTATTTGTTGAAAAATGTCCTAGGACACAAGAAGAGGAAGAAGACATGTCTTGTGTTCCATACACAAGTGCAGTTGGTAACCTAATGTATGCAATGGTCTATACTAGATCAAACATTGCACATGCAGTGGGAGTATTGAGAAGTTTTATGTCAAAACCAGGGAAGGAGCATTGGACAATAGTGAAGCAGTTTTTCAGGTATTTGTGTGGCACTAGTGATTATGGTATGTGCTACCAAGGAAGACCAGTATTGGGCAGAGTTTTGCACATCCATGCCCTTGTTGATGCCGAATGGGTTGGAGATCTAGATTAGAGAAGATCTACAAGTGGGTATGTGTTTAACCTATTTGGAGGAGCAGTCAGTTGGATGAGCAAGAGAGAGTTTGTAGTGGCACTTTTAACTACAAAGGCAAAATACATGGCAGCCACTCATGCAAGAAAGGAAGTAGTTTGGTTGAAAATATTGTGTTCAAGTATGGGGTTAGTGTAATGAGTTATAAGGATAGATTGTGACAACCAAAGTGAATTTTTCTTGGCAAAGAACCCTTCTTATCACTCAAAGACAAAGCACATTGATGTTCATTATCACTTTGTGAGGGATATGGTTGAGGACAATAAGGTGTTGCTAGTAAAGGTGGACACTTTCAAGAATGTTGCAGATGCATTGATAACATTTGTGAGCACTGAAAAGTTTTCTTGGTGTAGAGAAACAATGGGTGTTGCAAGGCTAGACCAATGACTAAGATCTCCTATGACCCCATGTGTGGAAAAGAAAACAATGAGTGGGAGAATGTTAGGTGTGTGTTATATTCTTTCCACGACTAGTTACAGGCATGGGGGCGTAAAAGGGAAAGATTTTTTTGACCCTATATTAGATGGGAGGACCTACTATGGTTTTGTGCATGGTTTTTGCACATGGTTTTTATGATGGTTTTCTGCCCATGGTATTTTGTAGATCCGATCAAGGGAACTATGGTTATGTCATAATCTAAGGTTAATGGATTGGGGTTTGTGAATGCTTCGACATGTATATATATGTATTGTAACATTAAAAGGAATATAATGAAAAATCAATATGGTAGTCCCAGTTTTGGGATCTAGGGGAAAATCTTTGTGTATTTTTTTTATGTTCTCACCATTGTATATTTTCTGTTTTCAAGAATTTGTCTGCAGTTAATTTCTATATAGGGTTAAAACCTAGAAAGAGAAGGGAAGCCTGAGATCCAGCTATTTCCAGACTCCCCATTGCCAAATATTGGGTTGTACAAGCAGTCTGTTATAGAAGCAACTAAGGTAAAGAAAAAGTTGCAACAATTGTTGGAACTGGGCGTCATTTAGTCGAGTACATCACCATGTGGGTCACCCCTCATCATTGTGTCATAGAAGGATGGGACTTTGCAGATGCATATAGATGACAAGGCATTGAATAAAATCGTGCTCAAGAACAAATACCCCTTACCCAGGATCAATGATCTGCTAGATCAATTGCAATAGGAAAAGTACTTCACCAAGATGGATTTGAAGTCTGTATATCACCAGGTTCGAGTCAAAGAAGTAGATACATGGAAGACCACCTTCAAAACCAGGCAAGGTTTGTATGAGTGGTTAGTTATGTGATTTTGCCTATTCATTTCACCAGCTAAATTTATGAGATTAATAAATGATGTACTGCACCCCCTTATAGATTCATTTTCTATTGTCTATTTGGATGGTATATTGGTATATAGTGCTACCTGGGAGGAGAATATGTCACATTTGACGTAGGTGCTAGAAGCATTATAGAAGCACCAGCTCCTAGAAAACCTCAAGTGTGAGTTTGCGCAACAATATTTCGTGTATCTAGGGTATGTGATTGGTGGAGGAGAACTAGAGATATATCCTTCTAATATGGAGGCCATCATGAAATAGTTGGTGCCTACTAATGTTTCTGAGGTTAGTAGTTTCATTGAGGAAATACAGTACCTGAGGAGATTCATAGCCTCATTTTCAGCGATAGCAACACTGCTCCACGCCATAACAACAAGTGGCGAGAGTTTCTAGTAGGGAAAAGGTGAGCATAAGGATTTCAAGGAGCTAAAGAAGAAGACATGTCAAGCCCAAATTCTGGCATTACCAAACTTGCAGTGGCCCTTTGAACTGGAGATAAATACTAGTGGGTATGCTATGGGGGTTGTCTTTATGCAAGGAGGAAGGCTCATTTTCTACCATTCTAAAGTATTTCATGGGGCAATTATTAACTACCCTACCTATGATAAGGAGCTCTATGCCATGGTGAAAGATGTGAAGAAGTGGAAGAACTATCTTATGGGAAAGGAGATAGTGATCCACACAGATCACCAGTCATTATAGTACTTGCAGGCCTAGAGTAAGCTACAGCATATCAGGCATTACAAGTGGATGGGGTTTTTATAGAAGTTTCATTTGGTGATCAAATATAAGAAGGAAAGCACAAACAAGTTGGACAATATGCTTTCAAGGCAACCCACATCAAAGATTACATATTTGGGGAACCTTATGCGCATTGAGCCATTCTCCCATGATGCATACAGAGAGGCATATTCAAAATATGAGGACTTCAAGGAGGTGTGTAAGAAGTTACAAATTCATAGTTATGTGCACGATGGTGAGAGTACCATTGACTACCATCTCCAGGATGGGTTACTTTACAGGTTAGATAAGTTTTGTTTCCTAAAGGTGAGAATTTGCAGCTAATTAGAGAGGCTTACAAATCTAAGGTTGCAAGGCACTTTGGTGTAGGAAGGACCATGGCTAACTTGCAGAGGTATGTATATTGGCCCAAGATGCAAGAGCAGGTAGCTAATTTCATATTAGGATGCATGCTTTATTGTACCAGCAAGCCTATCAATAGGAAATCAAGTCTATATCATCCCTTACATGTACCTACTCATCCTTGGGAAAGAATTTCCATGTAGTTTGTGGGAGGTTTACTGACAACCAAGAAGGGACATGACTACCTATTTGTGGTAGTTGATAGGTTCAACAAGATGTGTTTTTTGATGCCCTATAAAAGGACCATCAACAGACAAGAAGTAACAAACTTTTTCTTTGGACAAGTCTGGGTGCACTTTGGGATACCAAGGAGCATCATTTCAGATAGGGACATAAGATTTCTCAGTGTATTTTGGACTACATTGTGGGAGAATATGCACACAAAGTTGAAGATATCTATAGCATTCCATCCACAGACAGAATGGCTGACAGAAGTAGTCAAAAAGACTTTGGTGCAACTACTAAGGGGATAAAACCAGAAGCATCTGAAGACCTGGGATGAAAATATGGTATATATACAACATTCGTATAACAAAGCAATCCACACTTATATAGGAAAGTCCCCATTTGAGACTTGTTTTGGATATTTTCCACCTTCAGCTTTGTATATTACATATTGGAAACAAGGAGGAGTGAGGGAAGATCTTATAGGAGTGAAGGCTGAATAATTTATACATAAGATCAGGAAGATCCATATACAAGTACAAGAAACATTGCAGAAGTCACAAGAGAATTATAAGGCCAGGCATGATCAACACAGAACAGAGAAAGCATTCAAGGTGGGAGACATAGTATGGTTATAATTGAACAAGGAGAGGTTGCAGGGGCCTGGTAAGGAAATCAAGGATCTAAGATATGGTCCCTTCATGGGACTATTTTTACCGCCAGGACCCAGTTTAGAGCAATGGGGTCCAAAACCTTTCAAGAGAATTTTGAGGCATCAAACTACGTTTTTTCTTGGGGTAAAACTTTACTTCTTTAGTGAGACACATTTTCGTGTTATTATACACACAGAGACCTTTCCAACAATGCAAGAAGCGTGTCAGTCAAAGTCTGTATGCAAAAGTTATGCCACTCAGAAGTTGACCTTCATGTTTTCACACCTATAGTTCAAGAGGATGTCGGGTCAACCTCCATTATTCATGGAAAATGGGCTAGCCGTGTGATTATGATATAAAAAACTCTATAAGAATCTATATTGTAACTCTAATTAAGAGTTGATGTAGTCAAAGTTAACCACTGGTAGGCTATCAGGTTGTGTTATAACTGGGCCACTAGGAGGAAGAGGCATTGCATTCTTGCAAGAGAATTTTGTTCCATACCTAAGCAAAGATATCCAGGAGAGATAGGAGATAGAGCATATAGAGAGGATATGTGCACTGTAGTAGCCCACGGGCCACAGGAATTACTTCTTTGTACATGCATCCATATTTCCAGATAGAGAAAGAGAGTGAAGTGACGTCACCTTCCAATTAGGTTTTCTCCCGAAAGGCTTTCCCAGAGAGAATATCTTATGTCTTGTGTGTGTTAGTGTTTATTTGTGTCGTTCTCTACTTTTCCTCATATTTTCCATTCTTGTGCATGCATTAATTACAGTTAAATCCATATATTTTAAAGTTTAATAAATTGTAATAGTGTAGAATTTTAAGAGTTTTAATATAATATTATTAGATCTGTTATGATGAATTGTCCAGTTGAATATCCATGGAAGTTTACGAATCATTTATTTATGGTTACTCCTATTCTTATATGCTTTGATGTTCTCATGGTTATGTGCTTAGATATGTTGCGTATATTATCATGGTTGTGTTATGGGCTACCTCTATATTATGATGTGTTGCTAAACATTAATGTTCCAGTTATTGTGTAAGAAAAGGAAAAAATTGGTATAATTTGATCGTAGGGCACAATACTAATTCACACCCCCCCTCTCAATATTTTTCACGCTTACAACAAGTGGTATCATAGCGAGGCTTTTAGTTACAACTTAATCATTGGAGAGTAGATCCAAGCAGTTCTAGTAAGAAAATGATTTATTTTTTTAGAATGGATCCTCAAGGAGTATCTATCCTCACAACTACAAAATTCAAGGCATGGAAATAAAAAACTGTAATCTAAAGTATTTGCTTGTGGATCTAATGTGTGGAATATGGTATGTGAAGGTTGTGGTTTAAACCCTATGTCAGCCAAAGTGATGCAGCAAAATGCTCAAGCGATATGTGTGATATATGATCATTTCCATAATGAAGATCCGGAGAAGATAATAGATATGAAATATGCCAAGGAGATTTGGGACAGATTGCAGGAATTATATGGAAAAAAAATGGAGAATTCGAGAAGAAGAAGAAAAATAAGGGCCCTCAGAAGCAAGAATCTCAACTAGAAGAGTCTCGTCCTCCTAATGCAAATTGTTTAATTGATCATGTGAATAAATTAGAAAATTGAGAACAAAATGTATTGCAATAGAATGGATCTAAAGGTATAAATACTAATGAGTTGATTTTGAGTTGTAATTTGGATGGTTTTGATTCTAGTCGTGCTGAGTTGCCTAGTGAAGATGAGGATAATTTTAAGCTTCTTAGAGCTGAGTTTGAGTTTGCTATGGTTATTATTGATAAATTATCTATTGAAATTAGTAGGCTAACAGTGGCATGGAAAGATAAAGAAAAGATTTTGCACACTTGTGATGACAAGGAGGCTAACCTAAGGGAAGAAGTCATCAGCCTCAAGAATCAGTTGGAAGAAGCAAGAAGAGTTGAGGATGTCATGAGCAGCAAGAAAAAACAAAAGGAGGGACAAATCTAAAAGCTTGAGGTTGAGGTTGTCACATTAAGAAAGTAGTTGGAAGATAAGGACAATTATCTCAAGCAAGTGAAGAGAACCAAGACCTTGGATAGTTTCCTTGGCATCTAGATATCTCCATTGATTAGATCTGATCTTAGCTTTCAAAAAGGAGATTCAAGCTTGCATGCAAGCAAGAATAACAATAAAAAACCTAAAAGGCCAGTAGAAAACAATAGTATAAAAGGAGGAATGAAGTACCAGATCCGGTAGTAGCCGAGAACAAAACCTCAAGGAGCATCTACCACTAGAATATCATTCACTCCTAGGGTTAAATATTATGGAAAATCCATTAAATTTCAAAGGAATTAAAACCGCTGTGTTCCTTTGATGGATGATGTAGAATGTTATGCTTGCCACAATTATGGACATGTTGTAGGAAACTGTAGGAGCAGAGTGTACATATATAGTCAACAAAGCTTGCAACAATATGAGTAGCCAAGGAGATCATTAATCAGGTATACCTATGCATTTAATGGTTTTTATTTCACATGTAACTTGTTTGGCCATAAATTATTTAATTGAATATCTAGTCCATGGAGGAGAGACTTTTTCTATGCAAGCCAGAGATCTATCATGATGGGAAAAAGATTTGATCCTTTGGATACATATCTCACTTTGGCCACATGGTAAGATATTGCATGCTTTTTAGTTCTTAAAGGCATATTCGGCAAAAGCAACAATAGATCCATGATAGGCATGGAAGAAAGTTTGAGAAGAATGTACATGTCAAGGAGAATCATACTATAGTGTGGGTGAAGAAGAGTGAGTAGTAGCTTGTGAAGTAGAGAGTGATAAACCCCCTCTATAGTCTATTGTTTTATGATGCACATTCATGATTGACTTCAGAAGTACATGAGAGGTGCATGGTCTCAGCAGGAGCATATGGCAATTTGATGAAGATACTTGTGCAAGTTGTAGTAGCAGTAGAAACAAGATGTGATGATGAGCCTCATTGCATATATAGGTCCAAAGAATCAACTTGCCCTTTGGGGGTATAATCAGCTGAGGGGGAGCTTTCCATGCATTAGGGTTCAAGAGTTATTTTTCATTTTAATCATATTTTGCTCATTTATCTTGTAGTAGCTTCTTATCTATTGTATACATGAGAAAATGAGTATATGGGTCACCCACATGCATGTACTTGATTATCTTTGATATCATGATTGTATAACTCTTGGTTGAGAATTGAGTCATTTTTATAAGCTATGCATATTCATGCATCTTATTTGGTCCATTGGTTGAGAAGCACTTGAAGTTGGAATTGTACCATGTCATTGATATGTGTTGTGTGTTAGCATTGCTATGAATTTCCCTTTTTCATTGATGTCAAATGGGAAGAGAGTATGGAGATCAACTTCAGAGGTCAGTTTCAGGAGGGAAGATCAAGTTCAGGTTGAAATCAATACCAAAAGGGGAGCATGTTGGAATTTTAGTGTTGGCTTTGATGTCAACAAGAACTTAGCATTGTTTTCCTTGTAATGATGTATTCTATGCTTTGTATTGGGTTTCATGTACGATATTCTATGGTTGCAACAATTTTTGAGCTTACATGTTAATGTCCTAAAGTTGATTTGCAATTTTGGTGAAAGAAGGTTGTAAAATCCATGAGTTAGGGAATCATCTCTGGGACATAGTTATTCACAGAGAAAAAATCTTTATAACCTTGTCGGGTTGCCCATACTATCCCTGTGAGGATCCTCTCTAGGAGCTAGTTCAATCCCCCTGATGATGCTTGTAGGTGAAAAAATCCAATTTGTGCGTGCACATAATTTATCATGAGCATATTTCAGGATTTTTTCCAAAGGTTTTTTATGATTTAGAGTCAACTTGAGTTGGTACACATTCTAGAAGGTGATTAATTCAAAGATAAGTCTCTCATTAAATGAAGATGATGGAGGATAAAGTCAAGGTGAAAAATGTCGAAGTATGAACAACAATGTTTGACTCTCCATATGTTTGTGTGATTATTGCTTGATCACTTCATGTATTTTATTTATAGGAGGAATATTTTTGAAGGATAGCTTGGTTCTATGAGAGAGATATCTATTGTGGAGAAAACAAATTCAATGGTTGAGGAGTGATATAGTTGTAGAAGTTCATGAGCGCATGGATCAGATTCTGTAGTAGATTGTTTGATTTACTCATTGCATGTGGAGCATATGTCAAAGGATGGTGGTGCTATTGTATATTATATGTCTAACATGCTTATGTTGCAAGGGTGAATTATTTGAGTTTCCCAATATATTTTTTTCTTCTTATTGTTGATGTTGCAGAGATTTATATATGTTGCCATGGACATATTTGTATGCTACTATTTATCACATGTAGATGATTTTCGGTTGATGTATTGATTGATTTTGTATTGCAGAGATTGATTTTGTTGGAGAGGAATTTGTTGCAGGTGTTTGTATTCGATTGTTGATGAGATTATTGTTTGTATTGGTCTAGTGTGAAAATGGGATGAAATGATAATGTTTGTATGAGTTTATTAAGTGGATCATAGTTTTAAATATTATGAAACGTGGTCCACAAGAGAGATTTAAGGTTGGGTCCTTCAATGAGGTAAGTAGTGGCTTGTTGTGACAAAGTGTAGTGGCATCATTTAGGAAGTGGCTTGAGAACTTGGGAGTGGTGGCTGGAAAGACTTGGGTGTTGGGGCATCCAACAAGTGGTGGCCTGCAAACGTCATGGGAGTGGTGGCCTACAAAGTTCATAAATGTAGTAGCCTAGAGAAAGTAGTGGCTCGTGTGATTCGTATGTTGTGGCTTGCACACTGGTGGTGGCTAGTGATCATATGTGAAAGAATATTTGAAGATTAATAGAAAGATGAAGATGAAGATTAATAACAATTGACGATGGTTTTTACCCTTTAGGTCTCCACCTTATATCTTGTGTCCTCTTGTGTGTGATGTTATTGATGGTTACTCCTATGGTTATATGATTTTATGTTCTCATGGTCATGCACTTAAATATGTTGCTTATATGATCATGGTTATGTTATGGGTTGCTTATATATTGTGATGTGCTACTAAACATTGATGATCTAGTTATTGTGTAAGAAAAGGTAAAAATTTGTATAAGTTGATCATAGGGCACAATATTGATTCACCCCCCTCTTAGTATTGTTCACACTTCCAACATAATGTGACTACTGTTGTATGGGGGGTAACTGTTAGGATCCTACCCTACCCTCCCTAGCTTGGTGTACTTAGTAGTTAGTCAATTTTTGTATGAGGCCAACTTCTTGGAATAATTGTCATTAGATAATTAACGGGTCGTTACTTAATATAAAATGGTAATATTCATTAAATAAGGCCCACTAGGTGGTTGGTACTCATTAATGATTGGACCACAAGTAGTCATGGTTTTATAAGCAATAAACTATTTATAGAGCTATGAATGTATATAATGTTTTGTCAAGAAATGATATTATATTAAAGCTCTACTCAACAAAATTTACCCCCTTGAAGAAGCCCATGGTTTCTCTTTCCTTAGAAATTATTAGTAAAAATATTATATTATTCATATTTAATCTAATTGTCACTTCTAAACTTACATTTACTTGTTTACTTGATTTACTTAAGTAGCAAGGTTTTTTTTGGTTAGCAATAAGCTATTTATATAGCTATGAATGTATATAATGTTTTGTCAAAAAAATATATTATATTAAAGCTCTACTCAACACTCGAAGAATCCAAATGTTTCTCTTTCTTTTGGAATTATTAGTAAAAGGATTATATTATTTATATTTAATCTAATGGTCACTTCTATTTACTTTTCCAAGCTTACATTTATATGAATATTGTTCATGTTATGTTGTTTTTATTGATTAAATACATTACAAAAACCTTAGGATATTATCACACCACTGTAGTGAAGCCTTACATGTTGAGGCACCATTGAAATGAACAAATGATCCATGTCATTCAAAAGTTTATCAAATGGAGGCCCCAATTAAACCTTCCTCTATTGAAATGGTAAGCCTTTAGTTATGTCCTAGTTGTGGTAAGCTATGGTTTATATATTTGACATGAAATGAAAATAACATACGATACAAAAACATGTTATGCAATCTTATTTGATCAAATGATCTATTTTGGTGAATTTGTTAGATTCTAATAGATACTGAGATTGTAGTCAATTTACTTTTGTGTATCTGTTAAGTGAATTACATTAAATAATTGTTATATGGTTAGTTAATTTTATTATGAGATATAAAAACTAAGATATTTCAATTGATAACGAACCAACATAAGTCTATCTTAAGTCAGATATATCAAGCGTTGAGAGGGATCAAATCTCTCAAGGTACAAACCTCTTTATATATAGCATGTACCAACTCCTTGTTGAGCATAAAAGGAATTCTATGTCTTCTTGATTTTGAGCAATACATTAAGAAAGTGTGTTCATCATAAGGATTTTTTCTAAAATTGTTTAATATAATATATACATAGTTGACATTGAAATATTTTACTCAAGATGGACATTGAAATGTTTTATTAAAAAAAATAATTGTTATTAGTATATTTTAAATAGATGCCTCTCTCATATTTGGATGTAGAAAGCATAAATCTTGTGAATACACATCTCCAACACCCTAAAGAGTAAGAAATAGCTAGTGCAACCATATAAAAATAAATGAAATGGTAGGTTAACGCTGATAGATGTCAATCCATAGTATCAAAACACTTACTTCATGATACATCTCAAATTGCTAAAATTGACCAAATTATCATTTTGTTATATTATTATTATTATTATTATTAACTACAAAAATAATTAGTATATAAATTAAACGCACACATATATTTAAAAAAAACATGTAACATGATTCTTAACAACCCACATTTTACCAAGGCGATTATTAATATATAAATATATTTTTTTACAATACCATGACTTATGAATACCACATGCTCAAAAAACCATAACTCATTTCATATGACACTGGTTCATATAACACTTTTTTCTAGTTAATCAATTTAATTAAAAGAGAAAAAAATGTCATAACTATTTTGGAGATAAATTTCAACCTTTTGATTTGTGAATACTACTATGAATATTTTAGAATATTCCATAGAGGTTAAATCTTTACCATCTACCTAATAATTAATGAAAATAAAAATTAAATTATGGAAGTCATATTCCAAACTAGGTGTTGGTGGTATGGTATTGGCATTGATGTCAACCCTAATCAGCTAATTATGTTGGCATTAATGTCAACCGACTTCTGGAACTTGTAATGATGCTTTGGTGCTTGACATAAGATTACTCATGTGTTGCAGAGGTTGTACAAGCCCTTGTGATGATGCTTTGGTGCTTGACATAGGATTACTCATGTGCTGCAGAGGTTGTACAGGTCCTGAAGAAGTGTTGGAGAAGTTTTGAACACAAGTGGCAGCGTTCTAGACAGAGAAAATGTAATTTTCCTCAGTTTAGAGCAGTGCCGCAATCTGTGAAATGTCAGTGTAGCACTGGGCTTGTGCTCCTCCCTTCCCATTGTATGCTTGCGCAGTTTATTGCTAAGATGCTCATTCAGTGCCACCGCAGATGCCTGTAGGTGTTAAAACAAAATACCATGCGCTAAACAAAAGGATTTTCCCGGTGTTGACTTGGTTTATAACTTTCATATCGTTTTTGGTCATTACTATAATGAGAACACATTTATGGTTTGAGTAATCGAGTTAGTGATTGATATGGTCATGGAGTAATCATTGTGGAGTTGATGTAGTCATGGTTGAATAAAGCCTCCAGTAGTGTGAAAGCTTTGAAGACCTAGCTTAGTGGAGAGTCCGAACCATTTTATTGAGCTACCAATTATATGTGACGTGGATGAGTTCGTGGCAATTTTCAGATTTGGAAACTATGTGCAGAACATATATCATATGCCTGTGTGAAAGACAGGTGATTCGAGTAGGTGAGGTTTAGTGCGCATTATACAAAGGGAATGCGATGGTGTGTAATCGCATATTGTGTGATTTGCAGAGGAGTTACGCATGTGCATATGCATGTAGCATCAAGTATAGCAAAAAGAGGCGGAGTGCGATGGTCAGTGTGTAATGAAGAGACAAATATTATAATGCTAGTGCATTGGATAGAGGCGGATGTATACACCTACAGAGTGTGATTTCGAGAGAGTCTTGTGTGCATGGACATGCATTCTCGTGGTTGTTTTTGGATGCAGATGGAGTGTGTATACCTGTGGCAGAACCTTGTGATGAGGCCAATAGCATTGAGTTATGTTGACATGTTTGTTTTGCAGAGATTAAGGCAGAGCAACTATGATTGACAATATAGCAGAGATCTATTAATTCCATGTGTTACGATGGCATTGTATGTTGAGTATTGTGTCGTATTGTGTATGTTTGATCATATGCTGCTATCTAGTGTGTAGAGTGTTGTTGTTACTAGTTGGGTTGATTCAATTGAGAGAGTGTGGTGTCAATGTGTATGTTGTTGTGTATTGGTGTGAGAGAGCCAAAGTTTGGTTGCAATATAGCAGAGATCTATTAATTCCATGTGTTAGGATGGCATTGTATGTTGAGTATTGTGTCGTATTGTGTATGTTTGATCATATGCTGCTATCTAGTGTGTAGAGTGTTGTTGTTACTAGTTGGGTTGATTCAATTGAGAGAGTGTGGTGTCAATGTGTATGTTGTTGTGTATTGGTGTGAGAGAGCCAAAGTTTGGTTGCATGTTGTTGAGTTGATGTGAGGGTAGATTTGTAGAGTGTGAGACCATTTATTCACATTGTTGGATAAAGGAGAAATTTTATGTAAAAATTGTATGAGGTAGATATTATGTGTTGAGTTAAAAGGGTTTGTATTTAGTATTGAGCTTAGAGTTTTCAATAGGTTTAATATGAAAATTGGATGAAATGAGGCTCATGTTTGTTGAGTATTGTTGCTAGTGGATCCGGTGTGAAAAGTTTGAAACAAGGTCTATGGGAAGAGCTTGAATGTTGGGGCCCTTAGTGAAGAAAGTGGTGGCTTGCACATTCAAGGTGTAGCAACATCCTTAAGGTAGTGGCCTAAGAACTTGGGAGTAGAGGCTTCCTTCCAATGATGGCTAGAAAAGACGTGGTGGCTTGCAAAGTCAGAGTAGTTGCTTCCAACAAATGGTGGTCTGCAGATTTCATGAACCGGTGGAATCTCACAGGTTGTGGTATGGAGCGAGAATCGCTCCCATGAATGACAAGTTGTGGCTTGTAGAATGGTGGTTTCCAGCTCATATGATGTAAAAAGAATATTTGCATTAATAAGAAGAAGAGCAAAGCAAAACAACAAATGGTGGTTTTCTCCCTTTGGATTTCCACCTTCCATGTGGTGTCTCTATGTGCAATGATGATGCTTATGTGTTGTTCATTGGTATTCTCATGATTTACTTGTGATGGTTTATGTGTTGTTCATGGTTCATGTTTATGTCTAGATCTACTTTCTATATTATATTGTTGGTGATATATTAATGATTAAGTTAATTGTGTAAAGAAAGACAAAAATAAGTATAAGTCAATAAACAATTTGTCAAACTTCCAATGATAAATATTTCTATCACCACAATTAATCAAATTTTCAAAAAAAATTACACATCTAACTCATAAAACTAGTATAAAAGACAAATAAATTTTAATAAAAATCATTAATTTTTTGATCTTTCTCTCACATTCTTTATGTTATT
>APFE031539722.1:90640-101051 GCA_000404065.3 Pinus taeda
TTTTATTTTTTATGTTTTAAAATTAAAACTACACTTTTATGAGTTTGTAAGAGAATTATTTGATGGAACTAAATTAACATAATGTTAAAACATTCTTATTTGTAAATGAAAAATATACTTTTTCATCTTAAGAATTAACTAAGTGTTGGAGCTAGTGATAGTCCCTGTCATGCACATCAAAGGAGAAATTGGGCATGAGGAAAGGAGAATGTCATAAGCGACCATAAAGCCACAAAATATGTTGCCGCAACAAAATTCAACGAATGGCTTTGAATATAATTCTGAGGACAAATTCACAATAACATTATGATGATGAAAGAATAGTTCTATTTAAATGTACAAACTTGCTATAATCAACCTACATCCATGTACAAACCTACTATGATCTTAAACTTACATTCAAACATAAAAGTTACATATGCAAACAAATATGTGCCCAATCTTGATTCAACATTTCATAGGCATAATATGCATCTTTTAGACATAGTCAAATCTTCTATGAATGAATAAAATTCACTGTAACACAAAATCCACATTAGTATAATTTTCATATGAATGTGCCCTTCAAATGAAAAACCAAAAAAACCTAGAAATTGCAAAAAATATGAATTTAATGAAAGTGCCTCCAAAAGGGGTTTGATTACTGAAAATTTTGCCAAAGTTTAAGCCATAACCTTATCCACTTGAACATTTTAAATTTGAATTGTAGAGTCTTCCATGCTAATAGCAATTATGTTGTTGTCCTAAGGGTGGAAAGTAAGAAAAGTAGTTGGTGGTGGTGGTTTCATGGAAGATGGCATTGTATACATAATACACAATTAAGTACATGGTGATAAAATTATTAAAAGACAAGCTCTTTAAAATATAGTAAATAAATAGGTAGGTACTTGTCATCCAACATCTGAAGCATTACCTTGAATGTCATGATTTTAAGCAAAGAAACTTTTCCACCACTAGCTGACATGACGCACAAGTCAACTTTAGATAGTGAAAAACAGGGAAAAACATCCTCTTAATGTCTAATGAATGACCACAAAAGCAGGTCAAAAGGACTAAAAAATACAACCATTATAAATACAATGTGGGAGTGTAAATGTCACTCCTAGAAAATGTTGAAAATAACATAAAGAAGGTAGATACAATAACATAATTTTATTAATATCCAACAAATGGCCATAGAAGTAGCTCAATGAGATAGTGTATATCCAGTGTAAAAGAATGGGAGAGAAGTAAAAAAAGATAAGCACAGAAAGTCTAGCTAAAAGCTAAGTGTTTGGCTAAAATAAAATATAAAAGAGAGTGTAAGTACAAGAAAGAAGCATGTACAAAAAAATTCAGTCATTTAAATTTTAGCCTCGTAGATAAGAATTTGCCTTCATTACTGAGTGGAGAGAAAAATGTAGTGCGGTGCAACCAAAACAAAATAGTACTCACAAGGGATGCAATATAGCTTTAAAATAAAGTAACTCAAGCCTGATAAAAAGCACATCTAATCAGATACCCTAAAAACTATTGGATCATGTTGATTTAATGTCAACAAGACAAGCATAAGCCTACAACAATTGTGACAATAACTATCACGTTCACATATCTTAAGTCTATGTGACAAGCCTACAATATTAGTGGTAACTTAACATAAGAAAAAAGAATGAATGTGGGAGTGCAACTAACACCCTAGAGTACCTCAACCAATAGGTATATGAATGCTTAGAAATTATTATGACTAAGGAATTAAAAAAATGGAATAAACCATTTCCTTACATTACATATCAGTTAATGATAGACCAACCTGGATTGATTATTCATGTTAGTGATTCCAATAGCTCAAGACAACGACCCTTGAGCTAAAACATCAGCCATTTCTTCTTAGTGGTGACATTTAGCTTTGTTACACCTATAAGAGTTATGCCACCATTAGGTGTTTCCCGAATTTGTATGGGTGCCTTTAAATGGAGTGTTGGATTTCCACCACAAAGACCATCTAGCTTCGTTGTAGTTTGAGGATCTGTTTCAAGTAGATCATGCACTTATTCTTTCAAAATCTGCAACCCAACTTTGTAAAAATTTGCATTCAATGTTTATAAAAGATTTGCAACACAAAAAACAATCAAATCAATTAAAAGCATAGCTTTAGTATAAAGTATTTTCCACAAAGAAGTCCCATGTAGGGGGAAATATTTCAGTGAATATGACAGAACAACAATAGAAAACATGTCAACGTAAATTAGCTTATGGATGCATAATGTAAAGTAACTTATAGATGACCTTGGAATTTTAACCATTTCTACTTCCACATCAAAAACTAGAGATAAATTTTCTACACGAGTTGAATGAAATAAAGAAAATGGATTTTTCTCTATATCTTTTTCTGTTAATATAAGAATAATTTCCTAAAAAATAATATGAATAATTTCACAACATGTCACAGTTCACCTGAAACAAAATTTCAGAAACAACACTTCAAATTCAGAAACAAAGAAACATCATGTGTGCATGTGCACACATACATTAGTCATAGCTACAACTAAGTTAGTAGAGTGAATAAAGTTAGGTAAACCCATCATTATAACCTTATGGTTTCACTTGTGGAGTTTGGGGTCGTGTCTTGAAAAATGTTTTTACAGAATTCAAAATTCATTTTTTTTTTCCAATTTTGAAAAAAAAAAAAAATAGTGAACAAAGACGATACATGGGTTTTATATGATATAGACATGAAAGAGGTATAAATAGAGAAATTTGAAGGTGTGTTTTTAGTAAGAAAACCATTGTCTAGTTTCTTTCGTTGAATTATTTTTCCTAGTTTTATAAGTTGTGGGAAATATTATCTATGAGACATCTCTATACTGCTTCCAAATTGGAAACAAATTTTGTACATAAATAGAGGCCAATCATTGCATTTTGGTTTTATAATTTGTCTCACTGACTGGTCTAAGTTATTTTTTCCTTAATCATTTTAAGATGGACATATTATTTTCTCTTCTTCATGAAACAGATTGGTGGTAAGCAATTGTCTTATAAAAAACTTTTGCTATCATTACACTATTATATCTAGGTATAATATCTAGGTATATATAAGTATGCTAGTATTATGAATAACTATGCTATTAATATTGGAGAATAACATAGGTAGAATCATAATTTTTTTTAGTTGGCTTGAAGAATGAATAAGTAGCTATATTTATAAAAAGTAACACTAATGAAGAAAATCATAATTGTGGCACACAAAATCTCGAAAACCTAGATAATATCCAAACGTTTTCATCCCAAAACAATGGCAAACAAGAACTAGCTAGAAAATAAGAGAAAAAAGGGACAAAGCCACAATATAAAGAATATATAAAATCTAAATTGGATGATTATGTAGTTTAATTTGATTGTAAACTAACTATTGTTATTAATTATTTTGTATATGCTACTTTTGTGATCATTGTAATGCGTGTTCTAAATGCATTTGTTCTCGTTATGTCATTTAACTAAGCTCCAACCTCATCTCAAAATTTACACCAGTAGATCTCACAATCTTGAAAACCCCTCCTCAAGAAGAAGCTCATCTCCATGCTTGTGATAAATATTTCTTCTATCTAGAATCTAAATCCATAGAGGATAGGGATTGTGCAATCAATCTAGTCCAAGGTTCTATGGATGCTAGCTTATGCATGACTATGGTACCCCCAAATTTTGTTGGAAACTAGATCACTGCTGAGAGGGAGGGTGAATCAGTAGTGATGGCCTTTCTATCACTTTCAAATATTTTTACATATCAAATAGCCATACACATTCACAATATTAGCTTATCATGACATGAAAGCAACAATAAACTTAAAGCATAATAACCACAAAAATCATCAACATAAATAATCACACATGAAGACACAAGTTTTTCTAGTGGAAACCCTTTCGGGAGAAAACCCCTTGACTGTTACTGCATTGCTCAATTCTTCTATTAATATCATGAACAATATTTTACATTGATTAGCTTACAACCATAAGCCAGAAGACTCGACTTCCTTCATAGTATGTTGGCACCTATTAGACAGGAAATTTGTTTCTCCCATGGATATATGAAAATCAATCCACTGGAAGCTCCCACGACCAATGATCCTGTTGGACTATCCAAATCCTATTGGATGGAGAAATATATTCCTTCTACTGAATCTATTGAATCATTGTCTACTCTAAAGCCTCCACACCTTCACTTCTTCCATGCGAACCACATTTCATATATTTTCAAACTGGGTTCTCAATCTACACAACATGAGCAACCCAACAACACCATCATTCTGCACACAAAATCTGAATCAAAATTTTTTTCCAGAGGAAGGAAATTCTTCTCTTCTTCTCACACAAAAACTCCACTCTCTAACACACAACAAGTTGCCAATTCTCTGCCACCTACAACAACAAAAAATATGAATTTGTTCTAAAATCTATCTCTAATTTTGGCATACAACACTGATAAAACACTGCAAAACTATGTGAAAAAATGCTACAATATTTATTCACTCTTAGTTAAATCACAAAGGAATGCTCTCACACTCTCAAGAAGACCAACCAACCAACAACAC
Source organism: Pinus taeda (assembly GCA_000404065.3). Lineage (NCBI taxonomy): Eukaryota > Viridiplantae > Streptophyta > Pinopsida > Pinales > Pinaceae > Pinus > Pinus taeda. Next base: position 95,206 of record APFE031539722.1, read on the forward strand.
CCATTTTTCTTTTTTCACATAAGTAAAAGCCAAAATATCCTCAACAATTCTCCAAGTGAATACTACAAGAAAATACCATTTTTATGCCGATACCCACGACACTTGTAACATGGTAATCTGCAAACTAGTACCATAGGAGAATACCTTGGTTATGTCAATACCAAGGACACCTGTACCATGGTAATATCCAAACCAATACCACGGGAAAATACCTTATTATGCCAATACCAAGGACACATCTACCATGGTAATATCTGAACTAATACCATGGGAAATACCTTGGTCATGTCAATACCAAGGATACCTATAACATGGTAATACCAAAACCGATACCATAAGAAAATACCTTGGTTATGTAAATAGCAAGGACACATGTACCGTGGTAATCTCCAAACCAATACCATGGGAAAATACCATGGTTATGTCAATACCAAGGACTCTTGTACCATGGTAATCTCACATGCCAACCTACTCCACACACATACCAATACCATGGTAATGCCAATAGCAAGAATACATGTACCATGGTAATATTTTACTCATTCTCAATCAAATACCAAGGTAAACCATTTACCTTCCATACCAAATACCATGGGAACTATCCTTGGTAACATTGTATAACCAAAATTTCATATGCATAACTAATGCATAGCCAAACACCTCACCACCATCCAACTCTTTACAACAACATGGTCACAACAACATGACCATGAGGACCATGACATCCTATGCTCACACTTTGTATGCAACACTTACAAATCACATATCCATGCTATTAGACATGCCAAAACCAATGCAACATATCAACTAAGTACAAGCCACCCATAGCCAAACATACAGGTGCTAACCAACTCTCCTGCAACCCATGCTACTAGGTTGACATCAATGCCAGCCAATGATACATATGAAACACTACAACATACATCAATGCCAGAAATCTCCCCCTTTGGAAATAATGGCAACCTCAGTTGAACTAACCATCTCACACTGTCTTTTGAAAATTGATCTTCATCCTCACATTCTTCCCCTTTGACATCAATGGAAAAGGGATAAATATGTCAAGAAAAAATTATATATGCTCCTCTCCATGCAATGGGATCCCTCAACAAAAATAGAAGCTCCACTCAAACACTACATGCAGGTAATGAACAATGGGATACTGGACTGGAAGATGAGAATAACAACAACACTCACCCACATTAAAAAAAAAAAAAATGTTCAATAAACTCCCCCTGGACACAAGCTATACTCAATCAACAACATACTAAACTAGTATACATCTCCTATCGGAAACAACAATACACTCTCTCACTCCCAAGGAAACATGACAATAAGCAACAACAACAATAACTAAAACACATGCTCTCTCTCCTGAAGTAGCAACAACATAATCCACTTTATAATAATAGTAGCATATCAAATCACCAACACATAGCAGCAACAACATGATGTGACCAACTAGCAGCAACAAATCTAATCAACTCTATAGTAGCAACAACATATATCCAACCAACTCTAAAGCAAATACATCCTCTCCATAATGTATTATCCAACAATAGGAAAACTCATACATCAGCAACAACAATGACTATTTGGAGGTAACATCTCTCACTCCTATCTCAAAGAGAAGCTATAACATCCCCTAAGGAAAACATGATGACATGTTCACAATTGCATGGCCAACCATGCTCTACTAAATGAAAACATCTCCATGGTTGAAAGTAAACTGATATATATATCGCTGCCAATACCTCCTTGCCATATGCAAGAGGCTACTCCACATGAACCAATGACTATGACCAAAAGATATGCATAGAGTACATGGCTTCATAGACTTATTACATTGTTATAAGACACTATACATGATTGTACAATGACATCAATAAGCCTATACATGTGATTGAACCATGACTCACATGACTCTCTCTTAATGCATGCATGAATCCATAGATATATCCATATATAATATACCAATCAAGATAGGACAATGACAATACAAGACTCTTACAATCACACACAAGTGTTCTCTCCTCTATACATACCCCAATATAATGATATAACATGAGTACATGGTATCCATGAGCAACAATGTATGCTCCATAAAAAAACATTAATGAAAATATAATACATGGCATATGCATCAAATACTAGCCCTCCATGAGAAAGATATAACCTCCATATGTAGAAACAACAAATAGGAGTACCATAGATAGAACATGGTATTTCATCACTAATCTCAACATCTCAGCCTATCACTAGTAGCATGTGTGTAACAACAACAATAAGATTTGCAACAACAACATAATAATCATCACCATGCTCAACATACACATAACCATCTAAAAGAAACAACATGGCAACAACAATAACCATCATATGGGGAATGGATTTTCGCAATATAAATTGAACTGGAAGCAACAACAAGCATATAACAATGTAGTAACAACATCAATATCATATCAGTAAAACATCCTCATAAATATAAGTATCATGCACCATCATCGTACTAATATCCATGACACCAACACATGCATGATATCATCAAACCAAGAACATATAATCCATGCAGAACTAAGTTTCAAACTCCTGCAACAAACTCATGTCAAATAAGCACATAGCATGGAACATATAGTAAACTCCTCCAAGAAACCATGAAAACCATCAAAATATTGGAAGCATATAGATTTCTCCCCCCTGAACATGTGCCATCACATTTTATCAAACTTCTCTCCTTGAGAGATTTGTCCTCAAGCTCACATCACAAATCCTCTTTCATAATTTGATCAAAACAAATTTTGCAAACACAACATTAGTAGCAAAATAAAATCCATCATCATGAAATCATAAGCATCATTGACATCACATCCTAAATGTATGCATAAAAAACAACTCCTCGACAAATAGATCCATTCACACACACTTCACTAGCTATGGAAACACCATCAATGATTCTACATGCAAAACAAGATGCACCATAGCTCCCCCTAAGGCCATGATAGTATTAACTTCTTCTTGTCGGTCCTTGTTGCTACTTCTTCCTTCAAACTTTGAGTGGCTGCTCTCTTGCATGCAAATATCTTCTTCTCCTCATAGTTGGCCTATTTTACATATTCTTCATTCCTTGATTAGGTGGCCGTAAGTGTCTTGGAGTCTTGTAATCCTTGGCCATATGACCAAGATTATCACATATGTAGCATTTGATATGACCAAGAAATGGAGGAAAATATTTGAATCTCTTGATATTCCTTTTACTCCTCATTGCATGCAGCTTGATGGCTTAAAAATTCGTGAGGTGTGTTGTCTTCCTTGCAGTATTTCTTGATGGATCTTCCTATCCCATTGCTTCTCTTACTGCAGGATCTTACAATTTTCTATATATTGTCCTAGCTTATGGCCAGTTAGTTGAAGCATCTCACATATGAAAAAGATTCTCGTTTTTTCTTGGGCATAACCTTGGGCTATCTTCCTTATTCTTCCTTTCTTCCATTGTTGTTGTGTTTTATGCTCACCTTTCTTTACTACTTTTGCAAATTACTGATTCATCGGTTATACTTGTAAAGCTACCAATTAAAACTAGTTTCTCCTTTTTTGCATTTGCTGAAATCTAGCTTGGTTATTATGAGGAAGTGGTTTAATCTCCTCTAAATCATTCCTTAGCGAAACCACTTCTACTTCCAATCTCTTCACATTCTCTCCTCCTTTTCTCTATCATGACTGTTTCATTTCTTCCTCAATGTTCTTTGCCTCATCCTCAAGCTAAATTTAATCCATTGATTCTTCCTTAGCCCATTTTCCTTCTCATCAAAAATTTGCAAAAGTCTCTTTTGATCTTTACATGTAGTGGTTATTTTTTCTACTTCAAGAGATAATTCTTTTATTATAACCATTTCTTATTCATATTCAACCTTAACAATATAAATATCCATCTCATCTCCACTATGTAGCTCAATAGGATCATCAGAATCATAATTAAAAAAATTCTTTCAACATATTACCTCGTGTCATAATTGTTTTGGCTGAGATTTCATAATTTGCTGCTTCATTTGCAATGGACTGAATATTTTCCTTCTTCAAACCCTTTGTATTTTGAGACATTCTCCTCTTGCTTCTATCTATGATCTATGATCTACTCTCCAAGCAATCAAGGTTCACTAAAGAGCACCAGATCTAATACCAATTTTTGGAAACTAGATCACTACTGAGAGGGGGCGGGTGAATCAGTAGTGATGGCCTTTATATCAATTTTAAATATGTTTACTGCAATATCATATAGACATACAAATTCAAAAAATTATCTTATCAAAACATGAAAGCAACAATAAACTCAAAGCATAATTACCATGGAAAGCATCAACACAAATAATCAGACATGAAGACACAAGTATTTATGGTGGCAATCTTTTTGGGAGAAAACCACCCTACTGCTATTGCACTGCTTAATTATTCTATTAATCTAATGAACAATAGTTTACATATATTAGCTTTCAACCATAAGCCATAACATTAAGATTCCTTCACAATATGCTAACACCTATCAAACATGAAATTTGTTTCTCTCACGGATCTATGAAGATCTATCTGTTGGAAGATCCCACAAATAATGATCCTTGCCCAACTCCCATTGGACTATCCAACGCCTATTAGATGGGGAAATATGTTCCTTCTAATGAATCACTATCTACTATGAAGCCTCCACACCTTCACTTCCTCCATGCAAACCACATTTCATATATTTTCAAAATGGGTTCTCAATCTGCTCAACATGAGCAACCCAAAAACACCATCATTCTACACAGAAAATATGAATGAAAAAATTTTCCCAGAGGATGGAAAATCTTCTCTTCTTCTCACACCAAAACTCCACTCTCTAACACACCACAAGCTACCAATTCTTTTCCACCTGCAACAAATAAATTTTGAATTTTCTTCTAAACTCTATCTCTGATTTTTGCTTACAACACTATGATAAAACATTGCAAAACTATGTGAGAAGCTTCTACAATCCCTATTCATTCTTAACAAACTCACAAAGGCATGCTCTCACACTCTCAAGAAGACCAACAAACCAAAAACATTATTTTTTTTCTTCTTTTCTTTTTTCACATAAGTAAAAGATAAAATATCCTCAACAATTCTCCAAATTAACACCACAGGAAAATACCATAGTTATGCTAATACCCAGGACACCTGTACCATGGAAATATCCAAACTAATACCATGGGAAGATACCTTGGTTATTTCAATACCAAGGACACCTCCACCATGGTAATCTCAAAAGCAATACCATGGGCGAATACCTTGGTTATGTCAATACCAAGGCCAAATGTGCCATGGTAATCTCCAAACCACAACCACAAGAAAATACCTTGGTTATGTATATACCAAGGACACTTGTACCATGGTAATACCCAAACCAATACCACAGGAAAATACCTTGGTTATGTAAATTCCAAGGACACTTGTGCCATGGTAATATTCAAACCAATACCACAATAAAACACCATGGTTATATCAATACCAGGGACTCTTGTACCATGGTAATTGCACGCGCCAACCTACTCCACACACAAATACCAATACCATGGTAATGCCAATTTGAAAAATACATGTACCATGGTAATACTTTACTCATTCTCAATCAAATCAAGGTAAAACCCTTTAGCTTCCATACCAAATACCATGGGAACCATCCTTGGTAACACTGTATAACCAAACAATCACATGTATAACTAACGCATAGCCAAACACCTCACCACCATCCAACTCTATGTAATAACATGATCATGAGGATCATGAAATCCTCTGCTCACACTCTGTATGTAGCACCTGCAAATCACAGATCCATC
>APFE031539728.1:0-11893 GCA_000404065.3 Pinus taeda
TAAGAGTGCATATCAAGTAGAAACCAAATGTAATAGAACAATGTGCATTATACCTTCCCCATAAGATGTCTCAACCTTCCCTCAATGGAAGAGTAGCTCTCGGCTATCATATAATTCTTTCTCCCTGCATGTTAGCTATCATTCGTGCACAAGACGTATAATCATCACATTATTAAGTCTAGTATCCATATGTCACTTTGTAGTTCATACTGGAAACAATCATAATTTCACTACGTCATTCATTAGATAAATCATATCCACTTAAGCCATACATGAAACGACAATAGCTCTGATAAGTCATGTACTAGATAAATCATCACCAAGTAAGTCATACATCAAATGTTTCCATCATCAAAATCAACCTAAGTAGTTCACCTGTTCAACCAAATGCATCAATATTACACAATGTTCATAAATAAATAATACAGAACTGCAACATAAAACCTTAACATAGATAGTTGTCTATGTCTAAATGGGCACCATAAATTCTCATGTGACCTCTTTGTGGAACCCCTCAATAACAATTAGAGTTGAAGATATTCAATTGTCCGTCATGGAAAATAGCATTTGAACCCGGATATGCTATAAGGTGGTACTAAAACAAAAATAATGGCAAGCAATGGATTAGTGCACTATCAATTCCACTAGAAGGTGCTAGTATAAGTTTTATGCATATGATTTCTTTAAAAAAAAAAAAATCTCACTCTTCCAATTTGATGGTTTCATCTTTGAAACCAATTAATTAATCGGGTAAAAGACTCAAAACTTCAGAAACTGTTTCCAGCACGATCTCATATGGGAGAAATGTCCTCTAAATGTCAAAGGTTCAAATTTATTATATATTTATTCATTATTTACTAGTACTAAGACAATTTCATGATGTATAATGCAAATCACAATATGACCTGTCAAATGAGAAATAATTAAACAAATGGAATAATTGCCTTATTCAAGTCTTCACCATCCCAACCTTTAATTGTGTTATCCTTACATCCAACCAATTCAATGTTTATCATTCATTTTTTTTTTTTTAACATAATCATGGATTTAACATAAAGAGTTATTGCTTTAAGTCTTTTGTGATCTAGATTTTTCATTATTAGTAGTATAAATCCTTACTTTTCACCTTGTTGACTCCATTGTGAAAAGATACGAAATTGCAAATTTGAATTTTCGCAATTGAGGTTTTATATGGACAAAAGATGGTCCCTTGGGATTTGCATGCGTTGTATCCCACTTTGGATACTAAGAATATGGTAAGATACCTCAAGCAAGCATCCTCCTAACTATGGTAAAGACTGTAATGTCCCCTTTAGGTGATTTTTACTGATACTTGGGACACTAAAGCTATTATTTTCAAATTAGCTCCTAAATATGCTAATACCCCTTAATATGTCCTTAGGGACATTTCGTCAAACACATGGAAAGCAATCAGTTTTGTCCCACCCTTGTACAAATAACTATAACAGAGATTATGGAGAGTACTGATTTTAACCATTCCCATTTTAATAAGAAGACATCAAGGATTACATATAGTTGAAGAAACTTGGTATTGTCTCCATAAGAGCTGCTGGTCCAGTTGACATTCAGGGAATTAGTTTGGTTTGCAAGATAATCTAGAGTTGTTGGAATGACTTGGCCTAAAGTTTGCTACAGTAATGACAAATTGCCCTTTCAACGACTCAGCCCTTCAGTATTCCGTCCTCCATGTAAATATTGATCCTCAACCTCCATCAAATCACCAGGAAGCCACTCAACTTTAGCACTCCATCACCTCTGGGAGTGACTCCTACGCCAGGCATCTATTCATGCGAAGATGTAATGTCCTTATTCCTTCTCACCTCACATTGGGATTTGCTGACACCCAGGATGGTTGAACTCACCCTCCACTGGTTATTATCTGCTAACACAAGTTATATTTCATTTTGCTATGGCAAACTGATTTTGCTGATTAATAAAGATGCCACTGGGCTTAATTTATCAACGAACTTAGCTCCACAGCATTAACTTGGCCCGTCATGAAACTGATAACCATTTGGCCCCTCTAGGATTAATTCAACCCTTAGAAATAAATCAAGCGGCTACAAGGAATCTTGATTTGGCATTCCAACCAATAACCCATCCTTCTGTGTTAATACATAGCACGATACATTCTTCCATAATGAGCTCTGCCCAATGCTACTAAAATGTACCTCAACACACTGCTAACACGTTGTCTCAAGGATTAGATTCCCTGCTTCCTTTATTTAGTAAATTAGACATGGGATTGAATGCGGCCAACCCGCAAGGTCGTTTATCCACTAGTTTGCGTGAACGATTATGAGTACATCTGGTCATGAATATTTGACCTCTGTTATTTGCATGCTACAGACTCGGCCTTAACAAATAGCATTAGATTGCTCCCTGGACTTCAAACAATCTCCTAATGAAATCCAATCACATTTAATTGTTGGCAAGAGAATTTGTTTCCCATACCCAGATCATCTTTTGTTGTGTAAGGATCTTCACTACCAGCATTACTTCAACCTTTCCTTTATTAATCGATCATAAGCATTAGCCTTCCAGATTATTTCAGCTAACACAAGTAAAATTGATTTCTGAGTCAACTTGGTCCAGAGATTGATGCTCAACAACTAGGAATAATTTGGTCACTTCCTAAGCTCACTTGGCCTATACCAAACTGGTTTGTTGCTTCTTAGAACACAAAGACATTGGTATAGAACAAAGAGTATATAATTAATCGGAGGTGGAATGGTGCCCATTAAGAGCATTGGCTCACTCTACACCCAAGAATCCTTGGAGATGAATAGGAGCTCATACTACATAGTGAATAGCCATATCAGTGGTGCCCTTAAAATAGCACAAAATATGTTTGACCACTTGCTAGTAATTCTCTTAAGGTTCTTACAGATGTTGAGAACACAAATTGAGATCAAAGGCAATATCTCAATGAGTATGAATAAGCTAGAGAAGATGTGGTGCTCCTTTTTCCGAATGTTGGCAATAGAAACCATCTCAGTAGCCTAGGTTACAAATTAAAACTAATTGCGAGCCATGAGGGGGTTAATTAATTAAAGTGACTGAGAAAAGAGAATATTATAAAGTCACTTTACTAAGAGAAAAGGTGACCCATGGTATTCGGAATCCGGATAGCCATCTGTATAAAGAAAAACAGGAGCTCATTCATGGGATATGATTGGATATTTAGTGAATTGTTTTACTGTGGGCTCTTGGAGCTTGGCATGAGGGTTTGTAACCCTGAGCATGGATCTTCTTTGGTGTTGCAGCGATACACCCTAGTTGATCAAGGTTAGTTTCGGTGTTGCAATGATACACCCTAGCTAGTTAATTTGAGGAGCCATCTAGGTTCTTCATTTGTGCATATCAAGAGGAATTGATTTGCACAAGTTTGGAACAAACCCAGATTGGTCTTGTAAAATAGATCAAGGATCTTCTATCAATAGCACCGGACAGGAAATCAATCACAAGCATTGAATCACCGTTGAAGATACTGTAACAAGAATTTGACTTTAAAAAGAAAAGACTTACCCCAATACTCCTAATTACCCATAAACTGACAGCCATCAAAAGTCTAACACCACTTTTGTTGAAAGCAAGGGACTCCTTAAAAATAATGCCAGCATATCCCAATGCAAACACCAATACCATTGCCAAATCCTGATTGGCAGCTACCCAAGAATGATTGATACCCACTGCTCCAGCAGCTACAGAGGCAAAATAGTAAGAGCCTTCAATAAATCAGTCCTCTTCTTGTAATTAGCTTCAAAGTCTTGTGAACTGTTTTCATCCACTAAAAATAAAGGATCACCTGCTCCAGGAAAAGAAAGGGCTTCTACAACATGGTGGGAGAGACCTGACATTTGATCTTTCAGTGTCAAGTACTTCTTCCTTTCATCACTGTGAGCATGTCCATCATGAATTCAAGGACACGAAATTCTGATATCCTTTGTGACATGGAAAACAGGATTCCAAACGCTAAGAGCGACATCCACTAGTTCTTGTAAATATGGGCAATGAAACAGGATTCTTTTTAGATATTTGAGCAAAGACTAAACCTCTATAGAAGGGACTACATAAATCTGTGTGAATTCATTCAACAAGACAGAAAGGTCATTTGCTTGGACTAGTGGAAAGAACAGGAATTTGTTTTTTGTTGAGATCTTAACGCACAATACAAATGTCAGACGTGGAACAATATTGACATTTATAAGTTGTTTGAATGCTGACCTTAGTCCCAGTGGTACATAACACACATTGACTTCATCACTGTGTCCTAAATCTGTGAATTTGGATAGGGTTATCAATGTGTTGTCTGAGATAAGGATCAAACAATTTATTAGATGAATGAGGTTTGAGCTGAAACTGTTACATTTGTGGCGTTTAGCATGACTTTTCTGGAATAGCCTTGGGATATTCTAGTCATTATATAATAGTTCTGAAGGCATGCTACGAGTAACTGTGAGTAGATTATAGAAGAAGGGCACCTATGGAGTTCGTCCTATTGAAACAATAGACCCCTATCCTCAAGTTCGACTGTGTAAATGATGAAATAGCGGAGAAATGCTCCCTTAGTGCTTCCTGATGTATACCAATTAATGAGCATTCAAGTGTTATTTCAAATATGAATCAAATTCGAAACAATGTCAAAATTTTCCAAATTTTCAAGAGAGCAGTGCTGTAAATGAAATTAAAGTTTAGATCCCAGCACACAATGGTCAAACTAGTGCCAAATAAACACATTACTGATGTTTAGTTATGACAGAAGACACCAGCCCCCAAGCACAAGACTATGTATGTAAAACAATGCATCCGCAATAACAATAAAATAGAAGATATATATTAGTTCCAGAACAAGAAAGTTGACATAACAATGATGCAATACTCCCCAAAGTTTGATCATTCATACGGTAACAATTGAGTAGACATTGTCTTAGTGTCCCAATAAAATACCAATCTTTGATGAGAATAATTTACATTTGAAACTGCACGTCAGGGGTAGCCCGAGTAGTTGGGACTAATGGTGTTAATGCCGCCCACCTCAGTTCGAAGCCTAGCTAAACTGCCCAGTATGATTTGCAGGCTATTATATCAGGCCAAGGGGTTATAGTGGCAGCAGTACAATACAATCTCTGGGTGGCATGGATGATAGTGTGTTCTAGATACCAATATCTCCTTGTGCATGTATAATAAAAGGGAAATTACATTTGAAGCCAGCGATGTATCAAACTCAACTACACATGCTTGAAAGTAATCCTTTGAAGATTTTGAGTGATATAAACACAACCATTATGTATTAAGTTGAACCAAGCCTGCTTGAAAGCAGTCCTTCAGTGATTTCAATTGTTATTAACAAAATTTATGTCATCCTAAAGAATGGATGAATAAACTAGAAATTGTTATTCACCATCCTAAAAAAACCATTGGTATTGAAGAAAAGGAGATGGGGAAAATTGTAGAAGAGCAGAACGACATTTTCCTGATTTGCCACCAAAATTACAGCTAGAATATAGAATAGACTTAATTATTTAGTTAGAATTAATGCCATTGGAATGAACCTTTTTTTTCTGGGGAATGTCTGCAACATTCATATATGTGACACAGATGAAAAGATGGACAGCCAAGAATTACTTTTGTTTTGGCAGGTTACACTAGTCGTGTATGTTTATCAGCTCAATGAAGAGGGACCTGGTGAGGAAATAGAAGGCGAGGAGGCAATTTCTAGTTTTCAAGAATGGCTTCTTCCTGCAAAAGAATTTGATGGACTATGGGAAAGCTTAATTTATGACTCTGGTGTAAAACAACAGTTGCTGAGATACTCTGAAAGTGCTCTTCTTTTCTCTGAGAAAGGGGTAAATCCATGTTTAATCTCATGGAACCGTGTCATTCTCTTGCATGGTCCTCCTGGTACAGGGAAGACCTCTTTGTGCAAAGCATTAGCACAAAAACTTTCAATTCGACTGAATACAAGATATTCTCAGTCACAATTGGTTGAGATTAATGCCCATTCACTCTTCAGCAAATGGTTTTCTGAGAGTGGTAAATTGGTGACAATGGCAGAGTGATGTTAATACCAGAGTGAGGATGTTATCATGTCAACCTGGGGACTCGCCACAAAGCCAGCACCCAGATTTGCAAAAGTTTTTGGTGTGAATAATGCAGTTAAGAAACCGTTGAACATTACACTCCAAGGCATAAATAGGAAGGGGAAGGTGACCCTTGAAAAAATAAAAAGAATCAAGGTGCCATCACACCCTAATATGCCAGCAAGAGATCATCCATAATGATCACTAATCTAACTAGACTAGCCCAAATATAACAAGGCAAATTCTTCGTCGTCCAATTATAAATTGACTTTTGAAGCAAGATGTGTACCCTCCAGCCATTAGACTAGATCTGCAATCATACTAACGCTGAGAACAGCAAAGAAAATGGCAGCAGACCTACTTGCTGGTTTCAATTGGCCAGTTACTCTTGTCTTGTCAGTCCTCTTTCAAATTTTAAAAGATAAATCGAGAACAACTCTGCTCTGCAACAATATCAATGCCTGGTAAGACTTGAGGGAGAGAGGAGAAGCAACTGTTTCCTTCCCCTTCTGAATTCAATGATTCCAATTTGCAAACATAAAAACTGTGGTCTTTACCACAAGTCTATATATTATTGCACCTTTGAACTTGAGGGGGGGACTTGAACCTTCAATTGAAATGACATTATTGTGGTAGTTTGTAATCAACCAGCATTATTGATACTGGAGAGGCCTAGTCAATCTGAGCAGGTTTTCATGATTTCTAGAAATAGCTAACTATGGTAAACGTTTAAGAGGACACAGTAAGGGATCAAACAGCAATGGTTGCTATAGTGACCAAGAATATCCGTATCGTTTGCTGAAGAAAAGTAAAAACAACACCATCATCATTTGCCATAGCAACAAACACAGCTGTGCAGTTCATTTTAGAAGAGATGTATCCAATATGCATTTAGCATGCCTAGAAGTATCCCATACACATTTAAACCTAGATTTATGCAGTGTACATGAGATAACTGAAAAGAACACTGGAAAGTCGAAGACTACAACTTGATGATATCCGAGTCCTCTAAGTAGAAAGACAGTTTGGACTGCAAGAAAAAGTACACCTATGTGAGCTCATACAGCAAAATTCGAATGCTTCATCCATGTAGACGTGAACGTAAGAACATAGGCAGACCATTACAAGTGTCAATGTTGTCAATTTAATGATAGTGAAGACCAAGCCCCCCCTAACTTCTGATTCTGATAATTGTAGATTGTTAATGAGAATGGCTATCATGGGAGGATTGAGGGGACTTACAGACAAATGCAAAGACCACATATACAGAAACCAGTAAGACAATTATCATAATTAAAATACACTTGGATTTGAGATATAAAACTTAATGCATGTGGAGGAATGAAAACTGCAGAGATGTATTCACAGTTGATCAATCTGTGTCTATAGGTTGCTCACCTTTCTTCCTCGTTGGAACTTGCTAATTTTGTGGGCATCATGAGAGGATCTCATTTACTTGTTAATCTCCATTCTACATAAATAAAAGAAAATGCACTCTTTATCATGTGCATAGAGATACATATGCGTTGATGAGATCAGGTGCTCACAGTTGTGAGCATTATTAATATCTGGATTCTGGCATGATCACTTTAGTAACATGACAGAGCATATTGTAGCCACAAGTGCTGGTCAAGTCAGGTAGCTATCTGAAGAGCTGGTGTGGGTTTTGTGACAACCAGATAACATTACTGATTGTTAAAGCCAGAATTCCTGTGTTTATTCTAGGGCCAAGGCTCACATGCTTACTTTCCTGACTTGTGGACTACTGTAATTTGTTATGTATTGCCTGTATGACAGCAATTAAAACATTTGGACATGTTGATAAATAGCTAACATGACATTGAGATTTGCTAGTGCTAGTGGGGGCTATGGTGTTGAATATCTAACCCATGGTAAGCACATAATCATATCCTGCTACAAAATTTTAATGCCAGTCCACTGTGCTCTACAATATCAAGAACCCTAGAAAAATAATAACATGACTCCTGCGATTTAAGCACAATTCCTATTCTCAATTTTGTATAATTACATCTCTGGACTTGGTATAAATAATTGGATCACAGTGCGAGTAGATTAGAATGTGATTTGGTTCGAGAATGTCATCAGCAGCACTTATGATTGTAGATAGTTGTCCAGGACTTTACTTCAGATAAGATAGACATTTTTGTGGTAGGCCTGCTAACCAGACAGAAAACTTTATGTTTTGAGACACTCCATGAAGGCATATGTCAACTCTCGACAGGTTACACAACACCATATTTCCCCAAATTTTGTAATTTGGGGAGATGATTCTACTTTCTTTCAAACAAAGCCACCTTTGACAAAGGCAGATCGAGAAATATAAAATTGGTGATTTTGCTTCATCTATCATAACATTAGATATATCTGGTATTTTTTTTTTCCAAACCCCATCCATATTCCAGTAACCTTAACAGGGTTACATGACTGACCTTTGAAATTGTTTAAGGACTCAAACAGTTTAAAGCAAAATAGGAACCAATATGGTTTTGTAACAACGGTTATCTTTATCAACCCTTGTTTCCATTTTCCTTTCAAGCAATGCCATGATACACAAACTACAGTACTGTGGCCTAGAATTACAAAGTCAGTTAAAAAGAAACTGCTCCAACAACCATAACATAGCATGTGTTTCAGATATCTTCTCTACAAACTCCTTCAAATATTAGACCCATTCTGTGCAAAATATGAATTTGTTCATAAATTTCCTTTCCAACATGCTAAACTTGTGAATTTATCTGTATTGTCTGAAACCTTGCTTTTTAATGGCATTTGAAGCACAGATATTAAGTTTCAGATCATGTTGCTAAAACATTGACAACTTCTCTTTTATATAAGATTATTTTAGAATATACTTCATCACGCTGTCAACAAATTCTCCGGTGGGGAGGAAAAATTCCTTGATGTACAGTCTATAGAAAGTATGCAGAGAACATTCGATTGTATAGACTTCTACTGAGCCACATGTTCCAACTGCAAACTTTTACCTGGGATATGGAAGAATATGGAAGAGAATTATGTCAAATATGCTTAATGACGATAACCATATCAGATATCCTGCACCGAGCAGAAGTGAACTGCAACTTGTGATAGGTATCAGTAGGAATATATGAGCTATGGTTTGAGCTCAATTACTGCATATTCTAGGTTGCTAAATGATTGTGTTTCCAACATTGGGTTAGTTTCCATTACACCAAATAAAAGGCGTCGAGCTAACCATCATGATTTGCCCCACAAAGATTGTAAAGAAAATCTGAAGACAGCAATTTGGATAGCTAAGATCAACCCTTAAAAGCCTTGCTTCAAGCAACATTCAGTTCAAGCAAATAAAATAACATCAGAATTAAGAACATCAAATTGCAATTTCACACATCGCGTCATCGAGACCTATCCTGGCTACCCAATTCTGCTAACAGGTCACAGCCTCGGCGCAGGGCTCGCCATATTGGTATCCGCTGCGATCTGGGAGAGCTCAAGCACCGTTATTCCTGTAATTGGGTTTGGAGCTCCTGGCACTAAAGAGCCATTGGAGAAGAGGTCTCTGTCCCTCAGGGCCGCAGATGAGGGCAAGGTCTTTGTCATTGCCAATGAATGGGATGAGATTACCAGGAGTCAATGGGCGGGCCAACTTGGTATTCTGTGCCTTTATCATACAGTCGAACCCCAGGCTTGTGCAGCCTGTTTTTCTAATGGTTCCTCGAATTCTCCATTATTTCTGGATATCCACAGAGAAGATACAGCTGCTAAAGAGGGGCCAGGAAATAGTATGCTTTCAGTGGATGATTGCATGACATGTTTCATGGAGACTCATGTCCTGAAATGCCTGATTGCACTAGTGCAACGGGGAGATAAGCCCATCTGCGAACAGAGAGTTGAAGCTTCTGGTTCGTTATATTTAGATTCGGATTGGCAAAGCTAGATGTGCAGAAATATTCCAACTCATGGTAAACCGATTCTGCACTGTAATACAATTCCTACTGGGAACTAAAAACAACAGAACATCCTCCCGTGCACAGCCCTTATACGACACACACATCGAGTAACCAGAACCTCGGCTCCCGTTTTAGGCATATGCACGTCGAGTATCGATCCATCTGCTCGGTCTGCAGTTTGAAATTTTCGATTATTTGTTTCTGATTCGGAAGGATGGCCACCAGGGTGAATCCGCCTAACGGAGTGTTTGTGGAGGGGAAACACTACTATTCGATGTGGCGCAACATATTCGAGTTAGACGCCAAGTATATTCCCATCAAACCTATTGGGAAGGGCGCCTATGGAATTGTTTGCTCGGCCAGAACGCAGAGACCAACGAGAAAATTGCCATCAAGAAGATCATCAATGCATTCGAGAACCAGACCGATGCGAGGAGGACGCTCAGGGAAATCAAGCTTCTCAGGCTGGTCGCCCATGATAATATAATTGCCTTGAAGGATATCATGACCCCTGTTACTAGAACTAATTTCAATGATGTTTATCTAGTCTATGATCTTCTGGACACTGACCTACACCAGATCATCAAGTCTTCTCAGGTCCTCACTGATGATCATTGCCAATACTTCATCTATCAGGTAGAGAAAAGAAGGAAAACTATCTGTTTTTGCCCATTTGTACAGATTGGATTTTGTGTCAATTGCTGCTTGTGGGATTGTGCTTTTGTAAAGGGCTTATGTATATGTCATACATATAGGGGCTTCATACATAATAGATGTAGAAGAACACAAACCCACAAAATTATGGTTGCATGAGCTCCTGAGTTGATTAGGCCCTGGTATGCATCGGTATAAAAATTAACTGTCTATTCACTTGATGAGTCCATGGGGAGTGACCACCTTTGGGAGGAAGCAGAAATCAGTGAGACTCCCCTGAAATTTGTTTGCCCCAGTGGACTGATGGGGATTCATATCTGATTTAGACAACTTGCTGGGTATTTTGATTTACCCAGTTGCTTGGATCTGGAAATGAGAAGAGTGCTGCATGTGAACAACATATTGATGTTCGGATATTTAGTCTCCAATGTCTTTTTCGGTTCCATAATGATGGCCACATGCACAAAATGGATCTTATTGTTTAGGGGTGAGAATCCAAAATGTGAATCTGAGCTACAGTGGAGACGTGCATTGAATCCATAATGTGAATGGAGTGGCTTAAAACATGACTAGATTGTTGTTAGAAGGAGCGTGCATACCTTGAAAAAGGTTTTAAAATAAAAGTCCAAGGAGTTTTTTCTTTTTTTTTTTTTGAGCTTAAAATAATTAGAAGAGGAAGTAAAATTATATTAACAATTTGAGAAGGAAGCCAAAATAAGGGTCCATAGGTCCTAGAGGTTGAACCTGGCTCTGATACCACGTGTAAGAACCCGATTCCTATTATTAGAGCCTTATTCTATTATACACTAACAGATCTATTATACTGTTGATTTGCAAGTAATAAAAGAAGCTTCCTGACCTTCTCGCAAAATTTTAAACATTTAACATTCTAATCATTTTATCATAAACAACATAAATTAAGATGAGCATTCCATTGATATCAACTTGATAAGAGTAGTTCATGGAGAAATACCTGCTCCGGCGGTTGATGATGATACCTTTGTCGGATAGCTCCAGCTGACAGCTCCTTCTCACCGACCCAACCGGATTTACCACCCAGCCAACTAGGAAACAAATTCCTAGCCCAGAAAACCTCCACAGGTTCCCTAGCCCTCCGTGCCCAAGTCCAACCAGATATAGTGTGTCCTAAAAGAGAATGTGCAAACCAGATAACAATACTTTCCT